>CAHIKZ030003722.1:1460000-1490000 GCA_903632075.3 Acanthosepion pharaonis
TCTTGGCTAAGCTTCTTTTTGAAATATTCATTATTCGAGTTGGATGCTTCAGTATTTGTATGCTATTTCTCAAGATTAATCTATATTCAGTGCTGGAGGATAGTTTCGTATTTCTCGTGACTCATTCCGGTTTTTTGTTTGCGTAAAATCCTCCGCTTATTTTTCGTTTTCCCTTTGGTTTTAAAAAGTCAAAGAAACCATTCAGAATAAGTAGTAGCAAGATTACTTCTATTAGTAAAATATACCTGTCTTATACAAAACAAATTGAAATAATAATAATAATAAAAATTAACAAAATCGAAAGTATTAGATACTGCAAATGCTTCTAGTATTTTCTTTTGTAATGGATAATGGCTCAGAATGAGAAATCGGTGAACAGGGTTCGAATTCCAGTCGGATTCGTTACGTTCACTTACACGGAAAAATCATGGATCCATCTGCTCTCCCAAATATTGTTAATGCAATATTCACTCAGGAAAAAAAATCTTACAATCTAAAATATGTTTCGGCTTGAAATAAACCACCAAAGTTTGATAAGCCGTAAAAAAAACAAATCAATCAACTTCCGAAATAAGTATTTTTCAGCAGAATTTAACCTCTTGTCAATGCACATAATCCAATGCTGATCTATTCATCACCTGGATATTGATTTACTGAGTGTTAGAGAATAAGGAACACCTTAAGGAGTGAGAACAATAAAAGAGGAATCAAAACTTGTGGCGACCATGTTTGTGTGATAAGTTTAGTTGATAGATTTCTTTTAATCATTTCACCTCAAGCAAGGGAATAAAGCGACTAAGACACAAGGGGTCAGTGAGTGTGAGAGAATATGAGAACAAAGAACAATATTAAAGAGAAAGAACAATAAAAGAACAAGAATTAAGAAAACAGGAAATAAGGATTGGCACTGAATTTGAATGAAAGAGGGGTTATCGGGAATTGAAACTTATGAGGATGTTTAGATTGTAGTGACATCCTTGTAGAAGTCTTGTTCACAGAATAGTTCTTTGTAGTCTCTTTCACAGAGTAGTTCTTTTGTAAAAGGTGACTAAATGTAGCGTTGTTCTTACATTTGGAATACGGAGGAAGTGAGAGTGAATCGACTTCGCGGAAGTAGCAGGGCGTGTCTTTGCTGCAAAAACATGGAAAGCGAGAGGTTCACGATATTGAGTCCGTAAGAAAGAGGCAGCAGTAGCGAGAATACGTCCCCCCACCAAAAAAACAAAAAAAAAACGAAGACCAAGAAATCAATTTGGAACTGAAAATTGGTAGTTGAGGATTTAGAAATCTCAGCACATATATAGCAGCAACACTTCATTTATTGTCTAATCCACAATTGTAAAGAGAAAGTATTGCAAACGTCAAGCATTTTTTGGCGTGATGGCATGTCCCGACCATTTTCTAGCGTTTTTAAGAATGTGTCCCATATACGTGTTTCACTTGCGGTTCAGCAGTGAACTTGAGACCACAAAATCGTTCAAAGCATGCTGTAACCGTTTATGGTGACTAGAGGAAAATCAAGTTTGTTCAGTGATGAAAGTTTTAAAAGCAGTGGCTAAGAAGACCGTCATGCGGAACAACTAGCTTGTATAGTGGGTCCTCGACTTACGACAGATTTCCGTTCCTACTATGCGTCGCGACGCGATTTTCCGTGAACAAGCAGTCACTCACCAACAATACAATATGGCGTGCAACCAGGAACTGACGCACACAGCCTTCGTCATTCTGCCTCTGTATGACGACGTATTATTTCGCCGCGCAATGTATTCTTCCATCGCGCCGTTTATTCTTCCGCCGGGCTGTTTGTGTCGTATGTATAAAGGGTATAAAATGAAACAAGATTAATGGAGATTGCGTAGGTCGGGACTGTCGTGACGCGGTAACTTACTGTATTCCGATATCGATTCACGCGCACACGCTATGTTGAGACCTTGTACCCAACTAAGAAACTCTAAGTAGATAGCAGGATTAACATTTATAATTGTTTTTTTTAAATTACAATGTCACTTCAGGGCGTAGGCAATCTTGATATTCCACAGATTCCTTTTCTTTATGATCAGTGAATTACTATGAATTATTCGGAAAGATAGTGGAGTAGTCACCCGTTATCTTCTCCACGGTTTGAAATTCGTAGATTTTGCTCTTTGCGATTAATTGCCTTCTAAGGCTAGAGCGCCCTGTCTATGGTGGTATTTAACCTATTGATATAGGGGGGGAAAGACTGATTTATTGCTTTTCCCAAGCGTGTTTGCGCGAAAATGAATAACCCGGAATTTGAACTCGGTTTGCTGGCTTCAATTTCCCCGTCAAGAAACGCCACACTATTCGTATATAGGGAATAAGAAATGAAGATTAATTGCAAGAGGAGATTTGAAAGTGTGTCTACATTTATAAGAATGGATCAAGAAAAACATAGACTACGAAGTTATTAGCTGAACTGTGATATGATTTTTTTAAAGTTGTATGATGTTTTCTCTATGTTTAATATTTATCATTGAATTAAGTTCATTGGCAAAGAAGATCATATTATTGATAAATAACTGTTGTACAAAAATGAATGATTTTTTTCATCATTAGTCTACAGGTTTTGTTGATACAGCTGCATATTAATTAGCATATGGCGATGTGTTTAAATACATCGGGTGTAACAGCAAAATTGTCCAAATCTTATAACAGCAAAATTGTCAAAGTGTTAAATTAAGCTTTGAACAGGTGTATGTTAGATATGATTGAAGATATCTTACTGGAATTCTCCGAGATTTTTTATAACACTATTGGACTCTACTTTGAGCAATAAGAATGTATAATTACTCTTCAAACTTAATAGAAGATGAAATCGATCATAAACGAAAATAAAAAGTTCATCATTAATTAATCATGGCTAAGGATTGGAAGCTCATGAAGGATTGAAATAAAGTCAAATATATATATTATTCCAGGAATATTTTCCAATTTATTCAAGATGATCTTCGCCCTCTCTAACCTTCTAACTTTCTGTCCTGAAATAACAAGTTCCTTCACACGTTTCACGCACGATTTCATTTTCAAGTCTTTTTTCCCTGCTCTTTGAACTGTCATAGTTGAAACTCCTCCCTCATGTGCCAAACGTCTTATTCTCTTCCATCTTTTTTAAACTTATTCACCCTTCCCTTAATGGTTCTTGGATATGGAAGTCAGAGTATGAATGTTAGAACAATGACTGAAGGCCTGAATTATTTTTTCCTCACACCATTGCTGAATTGAGAAATCAGTGGGTTTCACACAACGATTTTAACCTGTTTTCTTTTTTTTCTTTTTAGCCAAATAGCTCAAATGGTTTTTCAGTGATTCTTACGACAAATGGTGCCAAGATGGTTAAACGTCCCATCTGAAAACCTGGAAAAAAGAAACTCAAATAGTTTTTTTTTATATATAAATTAAACAATTTATGGGATGGCCAATTATATTGTAACAGGATTTGGGCAATTTTGCTGTTACACCCGATATAAAATCGAGAGAAGACAAAACAAGAAAGGACAAGCGAGAGAGAGAGAGAGAGAGAGAGAGAGAGAGAGAGAGAGAGAGAGAGAGAGGAGGAAAAAGAGAGAACGACGTTAAAAGAAAAAGAGAGAGAAATGGAAAAATAAGAACATAAAACGGAAGAGAAAGAAAACTAGAAAGTGATAGAGAAAGAGAGAAAAAAATTCAAAAACAGAAAATACAGAGAGAAAAGAGAAAAAGATAGAAAAAGAGAATGAAAAAGAAAGGAGTAGAGAAAAACAATGGTAAAATAGAGCAATAAAAAGAGGAAAAAATGCGTAAAAAAGGAAATATGACAAAAAAAGAAGACATGGATTAGCAGAAAGAAAAGAATAAAGAAAATTAGAAAAGCCTGAGAGAGAGAGAGAGAGAGAGAGAGAGAGAGAAAGAGGAAGAAAAATAAAAAGAGAGAAGAATAAAAAAAGAGAGAAAAAGAAAAAAGATAGAAAATATGAAGGAAGAGAAAGCCCCGAAAAAAAGTATATAATAAAGAAAGAGAAAGAGAAAGAGAAAAAGAAAGAGAAAAAGAAAGAGAAAAAGAAAGAGAAAGAGAAAGAGAAAAAGAAAGAGAAAAAGAAAGAGAAAGAGAAAAAGAAAAGAAAGAGAAAGAGAAAGAGAAAAAGAAAGAGAAAGAGAAAAAGAAAGAGAAAGAGAAAGAGAAAGAGGCATAGAGAATAGAGTAAGAAAAGCTGCGTAAGAAAGAAAAAGAAGAGTAAATCAAAAGAAAAGAAACCGATGTCAAAAGAAATCGACAAAACAATAAATGAAAACAAATAAAACGCATGTAAAAAGCGTTTAGAGTTCATGCCTTTTCAAAGAAAGGATATTTGCTCGCAAGAATCAGTGCATTAGATCGAAACTAACATACCGGCGACTTTAACCGGAGATTAAACCATCGCACTTCATTCAAAATATGAAGTTGAGCACAAACGCTGACTCTGCAAAGAGATCATTCATAAGAAGAGCCGACTTCGGACTTAAACGCTATTCCCCTGCATCGATTCACAACTCTGAATTGTTTTCGTGGAAATCTATTTGGCCGGAGATTTACAAAATCTCGATTGGCAAAAGCAATTAAAAGTTATTTTCTGTATCATCCAAAAATATTCAACTAATTTGACCTTCAGTGTCCATTGATCTGCCAACATTGCAAAAATGGCATGCACTCAGAGATAACGGTAACAAATAAAGTTAACGGACTGAAGGCTGAAAGCGCTCAAATTTCATTCCTAATGCTGTAATTCGAATTCCAGTCGAATCCATTATATTTACTTAGGTACTAATAGACTTAGAAAAGGTATGAATCCTCTTCTTCTCCTCCCAGATATGGGTAATTAGCAGGTCAGACTCGGTTCTTTCGCCTTAGATGGTAACTGGCCTAGCGCAGAAAGAAATGATACTGCGGTAAAAAAAAAAAAATCTGCCTCGTCAAATGACACATAACTGACTAAATGCCGTAAAAATGAGATCATTTATCCCAAAGACGTCCAAGAGAAAAAATGATCAACTGGTGGTCAGAATCCTAGCAACATAAAATACAGTGTTACACAATAAAAAACTGCAAAAGCTCCTAAGCAATGTAGTAAAGGAAAAAGGAGAAAAAAGGGCTATTGCATTATTTCGTGTTATTAAAATCCGAAATATATTTTGGGTGTATCTGGGTGCACCAACATAAATAGCATATTATACACAAAGAATATGCATGAAATTATAAAAATTCTTGAGTAATAGGAAGGAAAAGAGAAACCCATAAAATCACGTTAGAAGATCGAACGTTTGAAGAACGTCTCCAAAAACCACATACCCTCCACTGCCGATGTTAATATGACGCTATCCAGATGTGAATAAATAATTATGCAGTGTAACCCGGATATAAGAGACCCGGATATAAGAGAAACCCGGATATAAGAGAGATTTTCTCTGGTTCCAAATTAGAGCCTGTGTTAATGTATATAAAATAGACCAAACCCGGATATAAGAGAAACCCGGATATAAGAGAAACCCGGATATAAGAGACTTCTTCTCTTATATCCGGGTTACACTGTATGTCTAAAAATAAGTAATTCTTTTACGTATAAAAACTAGTTTTGTGCTATTTTCAGACGTTTGTTGATATAAAATTATATGGCCAAATTAAATTACAGTTTATCCAGAAATTTAATTCAGATGTGCAACAACGATTTCGAAAACTGGAAAAACTATAATAAAAAAATGAATCAGACAGAACTTGTCGGTTTGAATTTAACAAAAATTGATTATGTATATTTATACATTAGCCGGTTAGTCGTTTCCGAGAACACCCGTCTTGTGAGTCGAACAGACAATCCCTATCGCTGATTGTCTGTTCATGACATCTGGGGTTTATACTTCAACTAATCTGAGCAGAGGTAAGATAAAGTTTCTCGGAGAGAGCGTATGATCTAAGGTGATCAACAGTTTGAACAAAGACTTTGCATTTAAGTCACCTCCTTGACAAATCAACCATGGTGTGATTCGAACCCGGGACTCATAGTCGGAAAGTGGACATTTAGCTACAAACCTGTAACTACGCGTACATGATATACATACGTACATCTATGTGCGTGGATGAACCTTGACATGGTTTAATGGTTAGCAAGCTTGTCTCGCTAGAACAATTACGCCTGAGTGTCCGATCCTCACTGGGGTGCCCCGTACTTTCGGTCTTGTGCCACATCTAAGTTACGCTTAGAAAACTTCCATATGTGTTTGTGTCTGTGTGCGTGTGACAATGCGTGCTCGCGTATGTGGGTGTTTATATAAATATGCAACAAGCTGCTGAAAAGTCCTCGGCCCCACTCACTCTCCGGATTACTTCAAGTGCAAGTCAAACTCTCTGTCTCCGGGCAGAAAGGATCCCCAGATGTGGCTATGTCGAAGGACAGTCTCGTCTCATGAGACAGTTACCCGACTCCGTTTATTACGGGCTCTACTGGCAATTTTCAATGGAGACTACGGGTTCGGATACCCCACAATAAACTTGGCATTGTGCCGCATACGACCGCGTGGAGCGGTTACTGAATATCTTATATTGGAAGGAATCGCTGCTTGGTCAGGCTTAGAACTTTCCAGGACCCCTTGTTTATGTATCTCCATTGGTCTGTCTCTGGTGATCATCTTTATTTTTATTATTTTTTTTTTAGTGGAAATTAAATAGTTTGGTTTTGTGTCGCAGGAAACGGGGAACGCGATCCACAGCACTTTGTCGCCAGCAGAATTTCGTTATTTCTTTAATAATAGGAAAATGAAAACGCCATGAGCAATGATTAATGAAAGACGAGTGAAAGGCGCCGAGATACGAGGAAGATGAAGATGATGGATTTAAACTCGCCCGCAGGCAACATCACTCAGGAGTATTTTATGAAGAGAATATACGTCGATGAACAGTTCAATCAAGTAAACACGCGAACACACATGCCTATACGGAATACATCGTCGGGATACTGAAGACAAGTATTAAAAACAAAATGTGTAAGATAGAAAAAAAAAATAAACCGAAATAGAAAATTCAAACCGACACGCTAATAAAACAGGAAAACTATTAGAAAATCCGCATCTGCTCAAAATCTGACCAAAAGATCAAACACCAGATATTGGTGGGATGACATCTTTTCGAGCTGAAAACTTTTCAGCGTGCCATTATATATATATATATATATATATATATATATATATATTGGTGTGGTAGGATCCACCTAATTTACATAGTGAATACCGACCATATAAATATGGTTGGTACCGGAAAGACGAGTGGGAGGAAGAAGAGATCCAATCCAGAGACTCTGCCCGACTGCTGCCATTCTCCAGGAACGGTCTTCCCAAGAATATACCAAAAGACTATATATAAATATTGTGTACACTTTCTTGTTTCAATACATTTTGTTCTAAGTACATTTTGTGTTGTATTATTATTCCATGTATTAATCAAGTTTCAACATATATATATATATATATATATATATATATATATATATATATATATATATATATATATGAAGAAAATATACGGAAAAGACAAACAAAAATCCTAATATGCAATTATGCTGTTTTAATGATAAAAGGTTTCAGTTATCTGTTTGGGTTGGTCTTGCTCTTATGTCCATCGTCTTTTTCATGTTGAATTGAATATGGTCTAATGTTAATTATGTTTTATGAATATGTCCTGAAGATGGTCTATTAGACCGAAACGTCCAACGTTGACATATTAACATTAAAACAACATAATCGCATATTAGGATTTTTGTTTGTTTTTTCCGTATATTTTTCTTCATATTGTCGGATGTATATCCATATATTTATTTTACATATATATATATATATATATATATATATATATATATATATATATATATATATATATGAACATTTCATTGAATACCACAGACAATGTGCTTTTATTTAGTTTTTTATACAATTTCTCATTCGATCTAATAATTTTTTTTCTTTTCAGATGATAAATTATATAAAAACTGTACGAATGTTCTTTTTATCCGAGCTCTTTCGGCTATACATTTAGCCATTTTCAAGGATTAAATATTTTAACTTTTAAATAAGAAATAGTTTGTTGCATGAATGCATTTATATAATGTTTTTCATTTTTCAATCGGATAAAAAGAACATTAGAACAGTTAATTTATATAATTTATCACCCTTTCACTGTTGAAACTGTTAAATGTAGCCGTCTTTTCTACTCCAATAGCTTCATATCTCGCACCTCTCGCCTGTGGAACTCCCTTCCCTTTTTCTGTTTCCCTGATAGCTATAATCTCTAACTATTCAAATGTAATGTCAATAGACATCTCCAGTACTCTTGATCTATCGACTATTCTTCTTCTCATCCTTTCCTTTATCACTCCTATCTGCTCTCGCTCCAAATCCTATGTAACCCCTTGCTTGGGGTGAAATGCTTAAACTAAAAAAAAAATCAACAACAGGCAATATCGGTCAAAAAAATACCAAAGGGAGGTAACAAATAACGCCGAATTATTCGTCGGCAGCGACTGCTGCTGCTAATACCGTATAAAAAACAAATGAAAACAAACTTGAATATTAAATATTATATAGAAAATACCAAAAATAGTGCATGTTTGCCGGGAATATTTATATTTTGTCAAGGATTGTGATCCAGTTATTCCTATTTAACCTTCTGTTTTTTTTTCTTTGCATATCTCCTTTGGATATTTTCGGATTATGTAATAATAGATTTTTAATATTCAAAATCCTATATCACCCAACAAAATTTTCAATCGCCCACCATTTTTTTTTTGTTCAACTGCCCATCGCCCAAACAACAGTTGGGAAACTTGCCCAGGTTCAAATCTCTCTACGGTCACTCAGTCAAGCAGCTGATTTCTTGATCGTATCAGCCTGGGGAAACGATCCCGCCACTGTTAAAAATATCCTGAAAACCATATTAGGGATTGGCCTATACATTTTGAAGGCAACTGGCCGGACGAAAATGTACAGAAGCCATAGATGTTTGGGCAGTACAAAGTTACACGTTCTTAACTAATGAGCTGTTAGGAGCTGTTTAACTTTAGTGGGCCATCTATCTAGAGATGATGTCTCACTAAAAATATCCATCCCCCAGCAGCCTGACTACTTATGCGGCCTGAAAATCTCATAATGTCTTATATTCTTTGAAGAATTAATAAGTCGCGTGTGTTGGCAATGTGCCGCAAACAGAAATGGATCTCTGACAATCATCACTATGGTGGGGTGAGGTTGAACATCGAGGGCGTGGAATTCTAACAGTTATGGACTTGATTGATTGATTGATTCGAATTCTATAGTTTATCAACCCTTTGAAGTTTATTTAAAGCCAGGAAATATATTTAAGTTGTAATGATTTTTTAGATAATAGTGCTTTAGTAATACAAGCTTTACTAATTAACACATAGCTAATGTGAGAAGTGGTGGGTCCATAACTTTTTCAAGGGTATTTGCACTCTACTTAGTGGAAATGTTTTGCTTAACTTGAAAGATAAGATCTTCACACCCATGGTGTTTTTGTATTTGCTTGAACTTCGACTAGCTGCATGGAATAGTAATTGCAAAGTTTTCTCATCCACTAAACATTCACCTTTTGAAATTATGATTAATTCTATGATAGTGTTTATTGATTAGTTTTTACGGCTTATCAAACCTTTGCAGGTTATTTAACTCCAGAAAATATTTTTAGATTGTAAGATGTTTTTTTGGGGTAATAATGGTTTAATGATACAAGTATTACTAATTAACCCATAGCTAGGGAGGGAAGAGGTGCATTAATGTCTGATGGTCTTTAAAGAAATAATAAGTCCCGTATGTTCGCAATCGCTGCAAACAGAAATAGCGTAACGTCATGAAAATTCTGAAAACTTTTTAAGTATTTTCTTGTTTATTTACGTTTTATGCTTCTAATTTTATTCTTTCTTAAAATCCATTGTTGTACCTCATATTTGTGAAACAATTTAAGTAATAGTTTTTGTATCAACACTTCTTTTGTTTTTACAACTCACACTCATCAGCCAATGAGTAACGTCTGTGTAAAGGAGAACAATGCATAATGGACACATAGGATGTGATATGATTAACGACAAGACGAAAATCCCAAGATGAAAACTACGAAATGGAGATGCTGAAATCAATCAAGTATGAGAATTAAAATAGTTGGGAAGTGTTTTAACTGAGGGAGAAAAATATGACATCGAAATCCGACCTTCCTTCCACAAACTAAGTAAAGTGTCAAGAAGATTTTTTTTTTAGAAACAATGAAAAGAATACTAATTTTTTTTTAATGTAATGTCAGTCCTCCTGTAGTGAACGCTAGACAATCTCTTCCCACATCAAGTAGAAATTTGAACCAAGAGAAATTTGGTTCTACAGAAGAAATTGCTGAAAATATCAAAAACGTTTTTGTTGAGATGTTGTGAGTTTCCCGCGTGTCGGTGTATGAATTAAGACAAACACAGTTGTAGAGGAAAATACTGGTATATTCATAAAAGCAATTAACAATAGAGTGATTAGTAGAACGAAGGTTGGTTAGTACGAAACAATATCCAAAGTCTATAGTCCAACGGTATGTACCGGATAAGCTTATCTGGACTGCTAACGCTGACTCTCTCTCTCTCTGACGCTCTCTCACTCTCTCTCCAGAGCTGACTTATATAAGAGGGACCAGTCCATTACTAGTTAGAAGGTGGGTGCGCCCCAACAGTTTTCTAAGGAAAACAAAAAAGGATGCAATATACTTGTCTACAATCTTTTCACCCCAAGCAAGGCAACAAAGCCACTAAGACGCAATGAGCTGTTTAGTGTTAGAGAGCATGAAAAAATGCTATTAAAATGAGGGAACAATAAAATAACAAGAATTGAGAAGAAATAACATAACAATTGACATTACACTTAAATTTTTGAAGATTAAAGTTAACTGGGAAGCAAGAAGCCAGAACTGAGTTTTACAAGTGAGAAGTGCGGTAGAAGAAACTGTTAGCGTAGAATATTCGGTTACATCTAGCAATTTCAACTGTAAAATAATGAGACTTATCCACCAATCTAGTACTGCGCATCAGAACAATTAACATGAAAATATTTAAAGAAAAGACACAGGGAAGTACAGTGGCGGGAAAAAACACTTACGATCAGAAATAGACAGTTGAAATTTCACATAAGGATATATAGTAAGGAAAAATGATTTGAAATTTACAGGACATATTGAAATCAAAAGGGACAGAGAGAAACAGCCAATAATCTACCTAACACGCTTGTGTCAATGGTTGGCAGGACAGAGTCGAAGAGTGATATTTAAAAGATAAATCTTTCTGAAAGCCACAAAGGATAGGACATTGTGGAATGCCATTAGCACCCACGCCTTGAAGTGACACGGCACATTTGAAGAAGAGTAGCACTGAAGTCGAAATTGACAAAATGTGAGTTGTCGCATATTACCCACTATTGCCAAGGAATTCTCAACATATATTTGCCTACACATTTCTATCATTCGATCGATTCTATCAAAGACATTTTTAAGTACATTTGCAAAGGCAATGGCTAGGTGAATCTCTGACAGGGAAAAGATGGGTATGTGGTACTTTTTAATATGGGTCGTTGCATTTGTAGTTATGAAGAATAGAACAGAGAAGCCTGGGTCTTCCAGTTCATCAGGAACCTCTGATCATTATCCAGTTGAGAATACGCAGCCTTTACAGTCACATAAAACCTTCAGAATTCATAGGAAAACCGAGAAGAATTTTTACCGAATTTTTCAATGCAGAACGGAATAAGAACTTTGCCAGATGTTTTCTCTGTTATCTGTACAAATATAATACTCTTGGACAATTTCTATCACTCGATCGATTCTCTCGAGAACAAACGTAAGTACATCTACATTGGCAGTGGCTAGGCCTATCTCTGTCATGCAAAACGATGGAGATGAGGTGAACTAGTTTAATGTGGGCTGTTTCCTTTCTAATAATGAAGCGGATAACAAAGAAAATCTTGTCTATTTTATCAAAGACATCTGATTATTATCCATTTGAAAATAGTCAGTTATTGTCCTTCCATAAAACCAATGTTCTTCATCGGACATAGGAAATCTGAGTGTAAGTGTAACCGAATGTTTCAAAATATGTGAATAAGAACTTAGATGTTTTCTTTGTTATTTGTACCAACAGAATACTCTTTGACAACTTTAAAAAGTGTTAGCCTTGAAAAGAAGTTTCTGTTCCAAATTAACCTTCGTCAGTTGCTCTAGACCGAGTCTCTACACTGTCTATGTTTAATGTTTTTAAAGGAAATAATTGCTGTATTCTTTTGTAAGACCCAGATCCTTTCAAGATTGACTTTTCTACGGCTTATCAACTCTTTATAGAGTTTTTCAATTCGAACCATATTTCGCATTGTTGGAGGTTGTTTTCAGTACCCAATGTTTCCAAGTGGTCCCTCATCTAAGTACTGACCGGTCTCGATACTGCTTAACTTCGGTGATTTAACAAGTACCGGTACTTTCAGTGTGACTTTCCTTTGAAGAACTCCGCAGAGTTCATAACGATATCGGTTTTACTTACAAAGAAGCGTGTCTCTTGAGATGTCCTCTTGATTGCTTCAATGATACATTTTTTTAATAGTTTATCAACTCTTTATATGCTATTTTAAACCGAAACATATTTTGGATTGTAAGAGTGTGCCCATTTTTTGCGAGTGAGTATTGCATTAACAGTTTGTTTTGAAAATAACAATTATTTTTGTCAGACAAAAATGCTAGTATTTAACCCATAGCTGGGGGTTGAGATAGATTTATACCTTTCTCAAGGGTATTTGCGCGTAAGTGAATATAACGAACCCAACTCAGCTTTTCGATTTCCCATCCGAGCCGCTATCCATCACCTTACCTGCATAAACATGTGATAAATGCTGAAGCATCGGATTAAGTGCGTTTACAAGAGAGTAGATTCTATTGAAAAATAGATATTTAGGAAACTGGGCGATTGATTTGTTTTGACGGCTTATCAACTCTTTGTGTATTATTTAAAACCGACACCTTTATGGATTCTAAGAATAATTCTCTTTTTTTTTGGCGAGTCAATATTGCATTACAATTTTTTTTAGAATAACAATTATTTTTTCTACTATTTAACCCATAGCTAGGAGAAGAGATAGATTCATAACTTTCCTATCGCATAAATGAAAGTAATGAACTCGATTAAGATCTCCAATTTCCCATTCTACGTCGATATCTATTTCATCAACCGCACATCGTGTCCTCTTGAAGACGAGAGACGTTAACACAACAAGCATCAGTCTCTAATTCCATGTCCTACTTCAGAAACCTATTATACAGATCCACAGTAATTATCAAGATAGAACGATTAAGAATTTACTGTGAAAAGCCAACCAACAAAACTCCAACGTTCTTTGTGAATCCAATGATGCCGTCTTCAACCCGCACCTGCATAACGAAGAACTCTTACACATTTCTCTTAATCAACTTAGTTTTCCAGACTGACCAATTATAAACAATTGAACTGAAAACAATTATAAGTAGCTTCCTTTGTCACCTCAGCGTCTGCTAAGGTTAGAAATATACGCAGTCTCCAATCAAGTTCCTTATTACTATTATAGAAGACTGAGACTGGCCCAAATTGGCAAACTGCTGGCTAGATCTCTGACTACCCGCACTATGAAGCTTTGAACATCGAGGGCGTGGAATTCTAACAGTTATAGACTTGATTGATTGATTGATTAATTGATTGATTCACTTTTTACGGTTTATCAACCCTTTGCAGGCTATTTAAAGTAAACTAATTTTATATTGTAAAGATTTTTGGGAGATAATAGTGGTTTAGTAATACAAGTTTTACTAATTAACACATAGCTCGTAGTGTGTAGAGATGGCTCCATATCTTTGTCAAAGTTTTCAGCATTCTTCTTACTGGAAATATTTTGCTTAACTTGAAAGATAAGATCTTCAAACTCATGGTGTCTTTTGTATTTGTTTGAAATTTGAATAACGAATTGAAATTGCAAAGTTTTTTCAGCCACCTTTCGAAATCATGTTTATTTTTAAGATATTGTTTACTGATTCGTTTTTACGGCTTATCAACCCTTTGCAGGTTATTTAAAGCCAGAAACTATTTTTAGATCTTTTTTTGGTGGGGGGGCAATAATAGTTTAATGATTCAAGTATTACTAATTAACCCATACCTGGGGGGAGAAGAGGTGCATTAATACCTTTTCTAAAGGTATTTGCACGTAAGTGAATATAACGAAGCCAACATCTCCCTGTTCTTCAGTTTCGTGACATTATCGATTACATCACTCGCACATCCAAGCTTACAGCGCCTGGATTTACCTATGTGGTCACGCATCTAGGTACTAACCAGGTTCGTCGTTGCTTAACTTCACTTCGGTGATCGTACGGATTTGGTCGTAATCCAATGTCGAGCTTGTTTATTTGTTCAATATCAAAAAGGCGTGAAGACTGTCAGACCGCTGCAAGAATTAGGACGCCCCCAGATTACTTAGCGAGGCAAGCTAGCACGTGGTGGTTGGTTTTTGCCAACCAGTTTAAATGTACCTTTTCTATCTACCCACCTCACTTACTCTTCAAGACGATGCTACGACTGCTGTTCCTCGGGAACTGAAGCGAGTAAAAAGAAAAATGTTATTTGCTGATGTTTATGATGTAGCATTGGTTGCTGAATAATTGAAGCCAGACACGACACGAAACGCATCGTTACTTTTGCATTCTGATCAAATCTCCATTGTCTTAAATTTTTGTAAGTGACCTTCTAAAAGCTGCAATGGAAAGAATATTATTCCATTCAGTTAAGACATCGTCATTTTATTTATAGTGAACTAACAAGGCAGGCTGGCAATATTCACATCATTTGTGCAGAACATGTCATTCGCGTACTTGACTGATCTCTTGGGCTAGAGTTATTGGATGTATGATTGGTTAACACGATTCAACGGAAGTGGGTAAGCCTTGAGCGGAGAGCCGAGGAAAAAAATGGTATTTTGAGAAGAGCGAGAAAAAGTAAAGAAAAAGTAAAATATGAAGGTAATAAGTGAGTTAGATAGAAAACGAAGATTGATGCAGAAACGAAAAAAAAGGAAAAGACAGAAAGAGAAAAACAGATATAAACAAAGAGAGAGAGAGGGGGAGAAAACGGAGAGAGAAACTGAGAGAGAGAGAGAGAGAGAGAGAGAGGGGGGAGAGAGAGATGCGAACAGAGATAGAGAGAAAAACTGAGAGAAAAAAAGAGAGTAAATCATAGAGCGAGGGAAACTGAGTGAGAGAGAAAAATGAGAGATGAAGTGAGAAATAAAATGAAACAGAGATGAAAATAGAAATAACTAATGATAAAAAGAGAAAAGAACTGAGAGTGACAGAGAGAGAGAGAGAGAGAGAGAGAGAGAGAGAGAGAGAGAGAGAGAGAGAGAGGGGGGAGAAGAGAGAAACTACGAGAAAGCGAGAGAAAATCAGATAAAAAAAAAACAGAGAGGGATAGAAGGATAAAATTAGAGTGGGAGAGAAAACTGAGAGAGAGAAAAAAAAGAGGGAAAAATCAAAGAGGGGGAGAGAAAAATAAAATGAGAGAAAGAGATAAAAGTACATAGAGAAGGAAAACATGGTGAGAGAGAAAAACAGAGAAAGAGCGAGAGAGAGAGAGAGAGAGAAAGGAAAGAGGGTGAGAGAGAGAGAGAGAAAACTAATAGAAGAGAGAAGAATAGAATCAATGAAAGATAGTGATGAAAATAGAAATAACTAACGAAGAAAAAAAGGACTTAAATGAAAAGAGGAAAAAGAAAAGAACGGTTCCCCCTCTCTCTCTCTCTGTGTAAAGAACGAATGAGAAGCTGAAGATATCTAGCAACCAGAAGGAACAGTTATAATTAAATAACAGCAGAAAGAAATGAAGATAAAATCATGAAGACAAGACAAAGGAAGAAAGGAAAAGAAAAAATAACAAAAGTAATAAAGAAAAAGAAACTAAAAAAAATAAACTATACGAAGGAGAGTAAAAAATAAAACTATGACAAAAATAAAAATAAATGTTTGAAAGAAAAAGAATAAATGTACCGAAAAAGAAGAAGGAAAAATAAAAGATGGCGGAAAAAAAAAAACGGAAACATAAAATGGAAGAAAAGAAAATAAAAACTAAAAAAAAAAAAAAAAATGTCCACAAGAAAGAGTAATAAATTGACTGTAAGGGATTGATTGATTTGTTTTTTATGGGTTATCAATCTTTTGCAAGTTATTTACATCCAGGAAATATTTTTAGATTGTAAGAATTTCTTTGAACGGCAAAGAAAACAGTGACACTGAAAAAAAAAAAATGATTGCAGAAGGAAACGAAGGGAAAGAAGAATTGTTCGAAAATGAAGAATAAAAAAAAAAATATGAAGATTAATGCAAAACCGTTGCATAAAAATAAGATTCAATGATAAAGAAACAAAAACACAGATGGTAGGATCACGGATAGACTGATTTGTTTTTTTTTTGTTTTTGTTTTTTACGGCTTATCAACTTTTTACAGATTGTTTAAAGCGAAAAATATTTTTAGGTTGTAAGGTTTTTTTCGGTATGGCAAAGAAAACATCGACAAATGCATAAAGAAACTAAAGGAAAGAACAATTATACGAAAATGAAGAATAAAAACTAAAAACAAAGAGGCAAAAGCGTTGCATAAAAAATGAGATCCAAATATAAAGGAACGCATACACAGATGGCAGCAAGATTGAGAGATTGATTTGACGGCTTATCAATCGTTTGCAGGTTATTTAAAGCCAGAAAATATTTTTAGATTGTAAGAAATTGTTTTGGAGATAATAATGATTTTATTGATACGAGTTATAATAATTATCGTTCGCTTGGGCGAGAAGTGAATTCAAACATTCCCCAATGATACTTGCGAGTAAGTGAATATAACAAACCCGACTGGAATTGGAACACGGCTCTCTAATTCTGAGCCAATAACCATTACGTCACCCACTCACCCCAGCTTACATCACCTTGTATTTCCATTCGGTTACCCATCTACGTACTGACAAGGCTCGACATTGCTTAACTTCGAGAATTGTACGAGAACCTGAGTTGCAACTGATGTGGTCGCAAATACAGAAATGAAGGTATTTAGTAAAAAATAAAATAGGATAAAATAAAAGAAAGAAAGAAAGAAAGAAAGAAAGAAAGAAAAATAAATCTGAAAAGCAGAAGATAATAAAATGGAAAAATTATCAAAAAGAAAGAAGAAAATAGAAATCACGGAGGAGGAGCAAGAAGAAGAAGAAGAAGAAAATTGAAAGACGAATATAAAGAAAGGAGAAAGCAAAACAAGCAAAAAAGGAAGTAAATAAACGAACAAATATCTAGCAAGAGAAAGAGGAAGAGAGAGAAAGAAAGAAAAAACAAATAAAAACAACGTATCAAAGGAAGAAGGATAAAATTATAAAATCGGAAAGAGGACGAAAAAAGAATATAAAAAGAATAAAAATATCAAAACGAAAGCGGAAGAACAATAAACTGATGGAAAGATAATCAAATGAAGGAGCAACGTGAAAGAAAAGAAAAAAAAACGAAAGAAAGTAAAATAACTAGAAGAAAAAGAAACAGATGAATAAAAAATCAAAATAAAACAAATTAGGAAGAGTGAAAGAAAAATTGGTTAAAAAAGAAGTAAGAGTCACAAATAAAATGTAAGAAGGAAAAAGAATAATTACAAAAGGGAAACGAATGAAAGATGAAAAGGAAGAGAATGAAAGAAAGAAAAATAAAACTGCAGAAAAGGGAAAAAAGAAAATTTAAGAAAAACAAATAAAAAGAGAAAGACAGTAAAAAAAAAGGAAGAAAGGAGAGAGTAAGCAAACAACTATGAAAGAGAAAGAAAAAGAGAAAGAGAAAGAGAAAGAGAAAGAGAAAGAGAAAGAGAAAGAAAAAAAAACTAGAAGAAAGGAAAATGAGAAAAGGTGAAAATGCAAGAGAGGGAAATGCAAAAGGGAATAATGGGAAGAGGTGAAAATGCAAATAAATTAATTTAATCTGAAAGATATTAAAAGAAAGACGTCGAAGAGATTTTTTTTTTTTTTTTAATCTTCCCAATATTTTATTTTCCCATCCTTTCGAAATCTACATATGAACTCCTTCATTCCTTTGTTTTTCCCGCCACTTGAATACATTTTCCGCCATTTTTTTAAAAATACATCTTTCCCTGATTTCACCCTCTTGTACTGTTATAACACTTTGTTATACTTGTTTCCCTCGATTCACCATGTTTATATTCTCGTCATGATTTCTCTGTATTTACTTAATATATCTTCGCATCAAGGTACATTGTTTTGTTTCTTTTACATTTTTATTCTCGCAGATTCTCAATTCCAAATCTCATCTTCAATCTTCTCCTATTTTCTTTCTAGCTACCCTTCTTTTCCCACTCCCCGCTTCCCCAGACCATTTTAAAAATTATTTATAAACTTCAACTACTGTTTATGCTTGGCGAAATATCGGCAACAACTGGAAGCAAAAGTCAAATATGTGTAGACATTCTTTAACGATTTCAGATCTGCAGGTGGGAGAGTAGAAAACGTGTCGAATGCAAAAAAAAAAAAAAAAAAAAAATATTACGGACTCCATTTTGGATTGTGTTGCGCGGTTGGTGTCGTATTGAAAACGATGGGTTGTCTCAATCTCGAATCGACTTCCCCATGCAGTCGAAAGACTTTCTTAAGGTCGATTGGTCTGTAGCTTGTTTGTTTTTTTTTAATATCTGCGAGAACAACAAGCCGAATATCTGCCTAACGCAGAAGCAGCTGTATTTTAATTAATTTTATTTTATTTTTTTAAGGATACCGCTTATTTGTAGTTTTGTTTATGCACACGGATACCACATAGTGGTATCCACCAAGAAAAGATCTCAGTACTTGCTTGTAAATATTTGCGAGACCATTTGTCAAACATTACTTCATAGTGGGCGACTATAAAACAGTTTCTTTTTATTAGAAATATCGTGCAATTTTTAGTAAGATTGACTCTAAGACTATTACTATTGTGGTGAACTAGATCACGAGTGCTCTCTATATGTCATCATCTTGCGGCCTCAGCCGAGATTGAACTCACTAATACTTTGATTGGTGTAGTTCATAATCTTGTCAAATAGCTGAATTCTTGATGCTTCGCTAAGGCTATCAAGGGTGTTTTTATCGTGACACCAACACTAAATGGATTGCCAACCAAGGCTCAGAGAGACTCCATTCACCCTCCTCTCAGTATTAATTATATTTACTGGACTGAATTCCCTGTAGCTGAATGGTACAGCACGTCAAGCCAATTGACGTTTTCCGTATAGGTATACAAGTTCGATTCCTGCCGGAGAACGCATATTTTCTACGAAATTTTTTGAACATTCAGGCAGGTAAAAGCAATTAATACTGTAAAAAGAGAACATTTACTTAAATGAATTGTATGTATAAAAATAACGTATAAACAGAACACACACACATATATATATATATATATATATATATATATATATATATATATATATATATATATATATATATATATATATATATAGAGCTTAATGCCATATTCAGCTAAATGTTGTAAATATCTTTGAGGGTGGATCATCTTTTTTAGTTTTTACGTGTGTTAGCAGTTGGGGTTCAATCTCAGGTTAGAACTAATGTTAAAAACTCTTATTTTTTAAAACAAACAGGTACAACAGATGTTGATGTATTCTTACCCACTTAGGTCCGTCGTAAGCTTAATGTACACAGGACACCGTTTAAGCTAGTTCCCGCAGAGGACCCTTGATTGGGCCTTCATCACAATAGAGTAGATGTGATAGGCAACAATAAACTACAGAAGAACTCAAAATTGATCGATACATTTTAGCTCACCTTTTAAAAGTTCAACGATAATTCTTCTGTCGCCATTTAATTCAAAGACAGTTTGATGTATGTAGGTCCTTACTTTGCATACAAATAATTATTTTTATTTTATAGAGGACTTTCGTTGGATTTCGCAATTGATTTCTATTATTCCCAAATTTATTTCTAAGTTTTAAAAAAATTGTTATCGGACAAAAAATTCATAAAAACACGTACAAAAATCGCCGAATACAATCGAAGTAATGAAAACTTGGGAATCCAAAAATCCAGGATTGCAGGGTTGTATCCGGCACGGAATATTTTTAATTTGCTCACAGAGTCGATCTGATTCCAAAAATGTTGGGCTACGACCTCTAAGAGTAAAGTTGAAAAAGTGTGACACACTGACATTCGCATTTATTGTATAAATGATTCTGTATTAAATTGCAGGTGTTAAATGGATTTTCCTTGCCTTCAGTTTGCAACCTTTCTAAAAGAAGAATTTTCTTGAATTCAAAACCAGTCTATAAAAAAAGAATGAATTCCTTCGGACTATCATTCCCTGGACACATCGTTGCTGCTATGGCCACAGTGCGTATGGTGCCCCCAACGGGCCTAATACGTTATAGAATTCGCGATGTGACTAGACGACATAATTTATCTGAAAGGTATCGTTAGGTCAAACATTGTCGGGAAAATATTTTGATGACTGAATAAAGATGATATGAATTCACATGACTAAAGATTTTGACAAAAATACTGAACAGTTTCGCATCAATCTAATATGATGGAATATCTAATTTATCTGAAAAGCGGCGTCAGTTTATAGACAGTCGGGGAAATATTTTGATAACTGAATAATGATGCGTTGAAATTATATGAATAAAAGATTATATAAAATCATGCATAATGTTTCAGCTTCTACTCAATACCCAGTGTATGAAAATAAAAGTAGTAGAGAAAATGTGATGAATATGGATAATATTATTTAATCTTGTTCGAAATAGAACTGAGCGATCGGTATTGACATACACAGAAAATCACGTCTGTCAGGCAAATGTTGTCAGTAATATTTCACTTTGATTAGAGTCTGTCGCTGAGGATAAAGCCTTTAGGTTAAAGATAACAGAGGAGTATTGACGCAGAAGGTTGTGATATAAAGCAAAAATAAAACAGTAAGGCTAACAATGATACAATAACAATGACAAAGTATCATCTAAAGGAATCTACTGGTAGAAAGTAGTGAAGACAAAAATGCCATAAAGAACTGGATGGGAGATAGTTTGCGGAATGTCTATAGAACTTAATCCAGGAAGCGTTTATAGTTAAGCTGACATCCATATGATATCCCACGGATGTTTGATTTAAGTTCAAATCTCATCAAAGCTATTTATTTCTATTTTTTTCTCTCCTGTGTTTACTCTCCTAACTGGACATTTCTTTTCGATATTATTTTTTCCCTTTAGGACATGGGCGATCGTGGCTCTCCATAATTTCCTACCCTTTCTAGTTCTTCGCAAGTTTTATCCTTTTGCCTAAAATTCCAACCCCGTTCTGCTCTGGATTCGTATAAGCTCGTCATGTGGCCTGCTATCTTCCCCTGTCTATTTTGCCGCTTGCTGCCATATCATGGTGAAACATCGTACGATCACTGTAGTTAAGCGACGTCGAACCTGGTTAGTACCTAGATTGGCGACCGTTTAGAAATATCAGAAACCTTGCGCAGAGTGTCGAAGGACAAAATGACAAATGGATAAAATGTTCAACAGACAAAAATGTCGAAGAAACAAATTGTGAACGGACAAAGTATCAAACGTGAGAGAGTCGAACTAACTAAAAGAAGAAAGGCCAGAAATGTGTCTACTATAGAATACCTTTTGCTTAATATAAGAACCTCCGACAAAAAAAAAACAAACAAAAAAAAAACATTTCTGCATAATTCCTAACTTTTTTGAAAAAGGATCTGTATTCTTCAGTAAAGAGTTACTTTGTCTGTTCGACACTTTGTTTGAAATTTTTTCCATTCGTCATTTTGTCTTTCAATCAATCTAATATGATGGAATATCTAATTTATCTGAAAAGCGGCGTCAGTTCATAGACAGTCGGGGAAATATTTTGATAACTGAATAATGATGCGTTGAAATTATATGAATATAAGATTATATAAAATCATGCATAATGTTTCAGCTTTGTCTTTCAACACACTGTATTCTAGAGAAAGGTGTTATTTTGTCCGTTCAACACTTTGTCCGTTTGACATTTTGTCCATTCGTCATTTTGTCTTTCGATACTTTGTCTTTCAATACACTGCATTCTACAGTAAAGTGTTATTTTGTCCGTTCGACCTTTTGTCTGTTTGACATTTTGTCCATTCGTCATTTTGTCTTTCAATACGTTGTCTTTCAATACACTGTATTCTACAGTAAAGAGTTATTATGTCCGTTCGACACTTTGTCTGTTTGTCATTTTGCCCATTCGTCATTTTGTTTTTTGATACTTTGTCCTACCACCAGCTGCTATGAGTTTGAATGTGCGAATGATGTGATGGATAATGATTCTTTAAATGTCTTTTTGCCTGCAATATATTCGGTCAGTGTCAAATTCTCCAAGCCGCCCTTTCTCATTAATGTTATAGAAATTTCAGCTGTCCTTTTCTGAGCATAAACGTCCTTTTTTTTTAACATTTTCCTTAAGAATTCTTCGTTGTTTATAGCGCCCCGTCCGTGGAATTCTCAGCAACCACATTTCTGTTGCCTTCAGTTTTCTCCTCATCTGTTAGAACATTGTCCAGCATTCAGTGTCGCACAAGAGGATTGACATTACGTAACAGTTTAGAACTCTTTTTCTGTTTCTAACGAAAATTTCCTGTTTCTAATTACTTCGCTTATCTTCTTGAACGCATCTTTTGTTATTCAAATGCATGTTCGGATTTCGGTTGTGGTTGTAGGTAGATTGATCTTAGATTCTTTAAGTATCAGTCTGTCTGGAACCACAATCGGCGTAACCTAAATTCTTTCATTCTCACAGAAAACATCCACCAATCAACATACGGCCACTACTAAACGTCCACCCGTTCACGCACACACATTCTCAATCAAATCCCAAATAGAAATATTAAAATTATGGTAAAAATATACACAATAATTATACACACAAACGCTACCTGACAAGACAAATACACGTGAGGTCTGCTTAACAAGAGACACAAAGAAACATAAAAATACCAGACATTTCTCTTTCATATTTAATTTTCTGAAGCTTAAATAAAATCAAAACGTTTTATTTTTTTGTAAACGTTTCTTATTTGTTCGTTATCCTGACATAATTATATTACATATGTACATCATTATTCGACGTTTATCATTATTTATATAGAAACTTTATTGTTATAATTTCTTTTTCCGTCACACCCCATCATGAACATTTCCACACTCTAGCAACCCCCACCAAAAAAAAACAAAACAAAAAAAAATGAAAAAGATAACAAGACAATTTCCAAATGTAAAATGTCATTTTAGATTCAAAATTTTAAAATTTACTTGGGGTTTTGCTAATTACGGTGTCGTTACTAATATTTATAGGCATATTTTTCTCAGGAAAACCAATAAAATCTATTGAATCTTTTACATAAGCAGGAAGAGAAAATAATTCTACTGAAAAGGATATAAGATCTGATCTAGCGGTGCCACTGCTCGGAGTTAGCTCCTCCTTAATTTCATAATTGTCCACTAGGGGTCGCTTTCTCTACACTATAAATACTGGGCGACTTATTGCCTCGTTCTCTTTGCTACATTGCATTTCAGCGGACACATTTGAATATTTGATCTTTCGCAGAAGATAGCGTTTTCCCATTTGTAGGAGACGCCGTGAACATTATACACACATACACTTAGGTACGAACATTCACGAAAATACAAACTCTTTGCGTTCACACACAAACACAAATGTCGATGTCTTTGTCACTTGTAAATCTGTTGTTTAATACACATATTAATTGATATATATATATATATATATATATATATATATATATATATATATATATATATTGGTCTTGTTTGTTTTCTTTACATCTTCGATTGGACTCAACATGAGTCCCGCATTATTCTTGTAGTTGGACCTTCTAGCAGGAATAAACAGCACGTGTGTCTAATTTAACAACACGCAGACCCACACTGTCCTCTACAAGCTAAAGTTTGATGGAACCTACACTCGGGTGCTGAGAGCAATACTTAACATTTCTTGAGGACAACGTTCAACTAAATGACACCTCTATGGACCTATCCCTGATATTTGTACAATTTTACGTGAAATCGGAATGCGCTTTGCAGAACACTGTTGGCGAGCTAAACAAGAACAGGGGTCACTAGCATTGGCGCAAAGACGTGTTAGTCACCTACATTGACCAACTATATTATGATACAGGATGCCAGTGTCTGACCTTGATGCAGGACCGTGATGGTTGGCTTGATAGACTCAAAAATGTCCGAATGCTCAATAGAATGTACTAATATTTATCTGAAAGTAATTGGTGGATGCCATTCTAAAACGGCGTTAATCAGTGATTACGCCACGTTTTACGTGGTTTTTTTTTTACATTATTGAAATCGGCAAACGGATATCGACAGGATGTCATAGAGAATATTGTAATACAAAGAATTTTTGTGAAGTTCTGGCAAGGTTTTCCATAAATCATATTATGTTCTCTCTTCTTGTTCTTGTAACGGCATTCACCTGGGGTGGGTTGAGCCGGCTCCAGTATTGGAGTTTCATGGGAATTTGGAATTTCACAAGCGGGTCCCCAAACCCGCATGGATAGGCTTCAGATCAGTTCCCAGGAAACCGACAGCCCGACAACAGCACATGAGATTTGATTATAGTGGTGAAGGCCTCGTGCAGGACCATCCACACTTTTTGAAGGGCCGATTACAGAGACCTGGTGCACTACGTGCCACAAGGTCCCCAAACGACCCTCCGCAGGTTTTGAATTCAGAGTTTTCCTTCTCCTAGACCAGTCTGTCCTGCTATTTACCCATAGCTGGAGGGAGAAGAAGAGGATTCACATCTTTCCCAAGGGTATTAGCACGTAAGTGAATGTAATGGATTCGACTGGAATTCGAACTCGGCTCTCCGATTCCTCAATCCAAGCCGCTATCAATTACTCCACCGTGCGAGGAATCATATTATGTAATCTTATCTTAATTTTTTTCGTTACAGTATTTTTTTCTCATTGCCCAAATAAATAGCATCTTATCTGAAAGTAATTGGTGGGCGCGATTCTAAAAGGGAGCCAGTCAGCTTACACCCCCTTTTTACGTGTTTTCGCATTATTGAAATCAGAAACAGATATCGACAGGATACTACAGAGAATACTGTATTACTTCTGTGAAGTTCTGGCATAGATTTCCATAAATCATATTATGTAAATTTATTTAAATTATTTTTTTCTTTACGGTCATTTTTTCCCATTTTACAAATAAATAGCACCCCACCAACGATTTGTAATAGAAATCTTACAAACAGTAAAATATGGAAATTTAACCCTTGGGGAGGGGGGTCATATCAAGGGCAAAGAGGAACAAGAAAAGATAGAAGACCAGCACGCCGACAACCTTCATTGATTTTAGTTTGGTTTATTTTGCTTTACGGTATATGGGTTATTTCATGTCGACAAGATTTTTGAGGATAGGTTCGTATGAATAGAATAAGTATTCTTTGTAAGAAATCAGATTGTAGATCAGGTTTCATTGATGTATTTCTATAAAGAGGTTTTTTTTTGTTGTTGAGAATCAAATGTATTGCTGGCAATATTTCTTTTCAAGAATGTGTTGCTGATATTTTCACTATGAAAATCAATTTTTATACTGTTTTGTTCCTAGTTTTAGGGATTAACTATTTATCTATAGCTGGGACCCTAACAGGTGCTACCACACCATGTCAGGATGAACCTGGGAACAACATAAAGTAAAAGGTATTTCCACGCTCCACAAAACTTTGGGATCAGAGGCTTTGCTGCCGGATGTAATTTAGACAAGCTAGCGCTTAAAGGCTACCTTTAGCTTTTTTTAATCAAGTAAGTCAAAATCTAAGTCAAAATCTAAGTAAATCGTGGTTTATGCATTTTCTTAGAGATTGAAAGAGAGTTAACGCATAGATTTTCACGACATTTATCAGAAAAAAGAAGAAAAAGTTAAATGAGACTGTTCTTGTTCGTTTATTGCTGTTACTTTCGGAAAAAAGGCATGAATCCACTTTCTCCCGTTACTTTCTTCTTCCACTACTATAGCGCTATGGTAGACATCTTAAAATGTGGCTAAGAAGCATTTGGAAAAAGAACACAGCCTTATAAGTAACCTATTGGCAACCAATTGTAAAAGTAAAATAGTTAGCTGAGTACAGCATTAACTCTCTGGATTAGGTCCTTACAATGGAACTCATTTAAATTAAAATGACTTGTAAAACAGTACCAAACGGTAAGTTGTACACTATCATTTGCATTTGCCAATCGTAATTAGCAATTAATACTAATTGTATCGTTGAGAAAAATAAATTTGAATTTCGTTTTTCTGTTTACTTCTTAAGAGTTAAATTTTATTGTTAATCTACAAAAGAGCATTTTATGCACCTCGAGCCGGTGTAATAGTCAGCAAACAATTACGACAGAGTAGTGAGTTCGATCCTCACTGGGTGCCTCCTACATTCTCTCCTTGTGTGTCACGTCCAAGCTACGCACGGAAAATCACGATAAACATAGATTTTGTTGGAAGGTTTTTGATCAGACCTTTCAACGGAGCTAGTCGGTCTTAGTGTTGAAAACAATTTTTAAAAATTTCTGAACAAGACTCATATTGTGAGTTCAACTTTCGAAAATTATGCGTTTGAAATAACTCGAGAATAACGTTGGAAATAATTCGAGAATAGCTTTGGAAATAACGTATAATTTGTTTCAACCATTTTTTCTGTCACGTTACATAATTAAAAAAGATGAAATTTAATTTCGGGTTTACGAATGAAATAAAAAAATAAGTTAAGTTGACGCCACACCAAAGTATATGTATATACATTGTTTATGAGTGTATGAATATTATATATGTGATTGCACATTGTATGTGTGATTATTAATTATAATTATATATAGTATATGTAGGTATATACACTATGTGTATGTTTACACACAGTCATATATATATATATATATATATATATATATATGTATGCATGTATATATATATATACACACACACTATATGTAGTTAAAGTCCAAGGGTAGTTCCTTACTGCAGATATATTTGGTTGGATTGATGTGTGTTTGTGACCCTGGGTTTCACGCTATTGCGATCGTCAGACAACACACACTTTTCACACACACACACTTTTCACACACACACACACACACACACACACACACACACACACACACACACATATATATATATATATATACATATTGGTTTCATTAGGAAAATAGTTTCTTACGGGGCATTTTAACTCATTGTTAATGTTCGTTCATTGTAATGACACTACATACACACACACACACACAGACTAAGAGAGAGAGAGTGAGAGAGAGAGAGAGAGAGAGAGATATGTTAGTAGGTGTAGATAGGTTCGGCTATCATTCGGTTCACACTCCTCCCTGGATTTTGAATATGAGTATTGTTTCCTGTGTAGGATTGAGTTTCCGGTTCCTGTTAATTATGTCTTAATTACATTATCGCCTTGCTCGGAGTACATTGATTATACATTCATACATACATACATACATACATACATACATACATACATATATATATATATATATATATATATATATATATATATATATATCAAATGAGAACTTTTGTTTTGTTGCCGATGATGGCCAGAAGATGTCCAAAAGCCTAGGACTGACGATATATATATATATATATATATATATATATATATATATATATATATATATAAAATTTATTAAGATAATTGCTTGACAGAACCTGACTATATCATTTAACAAAACATGTTTGAGAAAATACTTGCTACCGAAATACAACTTACTTTATACATACATATATATATATATATATATATATATATATATATATATATATAACGAAAATCTTGGTAATCCGTATGGATAATCCCAAGGAAGATGAAATTCTGAAAGCTCAATGATTAGTCCGAACAAATAATTTAATCTAAATTAAAACAGACCACTTTAAGGCTCCATTAGGTATAATTTATTTCACCAGAGAATTTTATTTTTCTGTGAATCTTCAGACTTCCCTTTCAAAGGTCAAACGAAAAATGAATTTAAAATGTACACTTTTGACGGGCAGTATTAAGCTTATATAAGTTGACATAGAAGGTGGTGAGGAATAGTGTAGGGGACATGATCGAGTTTAGAGAGAGTTTTAAATTTTATTTTTATTTCTATTTTATTACAATATATATATATATATATATATATATATATATATATATATATATATATATATATATATATATATATATATATATGTGCATGTTTCATTAAAAACGACAGACAAGGTACTACAGTTAATCTTTTTATTTAATTTTTCTTGTGTTCGAACAACTTTCTTTTTTTTGGGCAGAGAGTATGTAGAAGTTGTAGAAACATATATAGAAATATATTGTAGAAACAGATATATATATATATATATATATATATATATATATAGATAGATAGATAGATAGAGAGAGAGAGAGAGAGAGAGAGAGAGAGAGAGAGAGAGAGAGAGAGAGATGTCAGTAGGTGTAGATAGGTTCGGCTATCATCCGGTTCACATTCCTCCCTGGACTTCTGAATATGGGTTTTGTTTCTTGTG
This sequence comes from Acanthosepion pharaonis, assembly GCA_903632075.3. Lineage (NCBI taxonomy): Eukaryota > Metazoa > Mollusca > Cephalopoda > Sepiida > Sepiidae > Acanthosepion > Acanthosepion pharaonis. The sequence goes on from CAHIKZ030003722.1 coordinate 1,488,713, forward strand.
TAGGATTTGGTTTCCGGTTCCCGCTAATTATGTTTTAATTACATTATCGCCTTGCTCGGAGTGCATATATATATATATAACGTTGTTTTATAGGAAACATGTAATATGCCCACAGTGTGTGGCTTGGCTCTACCTAAAGAAAATTGTGCATTGTATTAAAATAATTCAACGTCAGCACGGATTTTGCTTATTTCTGTTTCAGTTGAATGCTTTTTTTAGGATATTACATCAGAAACATGCCAAGACGCTACACAAATGCACTCATGTTTCTATCTATATTATAAGGCGTTATTAAATGACTGATATATATATATATATATATATATATATATATATATATATATATATATGTATGTGTGTGTATGTGTGTTATTGTAATAAATTGCATGCATATATATATTTATATATAAAGTGTAAAGCATTGTTAAAGCATTATATATATATATATATATATATATATATCCATCCATAACTACTCGCTGGACCAACCTTAATTGTTTTATGACCCTTCGCGCAGAACTCTTCATTGACAATTCTAGAAAGAAATTCGGATTACCAACACACAAACAAAGAATGTCTCATATCGAGAATATTTCACATTGAACATGAAGAAAAATTAATTATTTTTAATAATATGTAGAAATCTCCACTTTTACCTGAAGACGGTCGCGAGACCAGAAACACGTATCGTAAAATTATGTAAAACAAAGCATAATATTTTTTCTAAATAAATCCACATTACAACCAAAAACGTTAGCGGCACTTCTCTTCTCTTCTTTTTATATATATATATATATATATATATATATATATATATATATATATAGATAGATAGATAGATAGATAGATAGTGCGTTTCAGAAAACGGATATAATTCCGTAATCTAATGTCCCATTCTCGTTCAAACGATATCAAATATTAACTGCATGCGTAAAAACAACTTGAAATTCAATGTTTAATATTTAATGTTTAGTTCTTTATTTTCAGGTATAGAAATCCCATTCAGAGGAAAAGAAAAAGGCGGTTTGTGTGTTAGACTATGCTCGACACAGACGAACAAGACGGTAGAGTGTGCATTTGTGAAAGAAATTGCTAAAAATGCACCAAATCTGACATAGATTTGGACATCTTAAGCAACTGTTACAGGCGTTATCTGCAAACGCTTAGACTGCCTAATTAGACTGCCTGATAAGCTCATTGCATATTTCATTCTTCAAGAGGATTGGGCAGCAACTCACTGAAAACTCACTGTGCCGCCGCCCAGTGGGGATGGATCAGCGTAGTGGCA
>CAHIKZ030003722.1:1495000-1502500 GCA_903632075.3 Acanthosepion pharaonis
GTTATGCAAATGGTTTTAATTTCGGTGTTCTCTCGTTTGATAGATGAAGGTGAAGTCATATAAACGGGCAAAGTGGGATTCCTCGAAGCAGTGTAATGGTTAGCAAGCTTGTGTCGCTAAAACAATTACGATTGAGTAGTGAGTACGATCCTCCCTATGAACCCCATACTTTCGGCTTTGTGCCACATCTAAGCTGCACTTGGAAAAACACTATAAACGTACAAATTTAATTTTTATGTTTGCGTTTTCTTTGTTAATATATTAAACATATTTCAATATATGATCCATCATATATATATATATATATATATATATATATATATATATATATATATATAGCGTTTGGAAAAACCTTAGTTATTTTGGCTTGCAATTGAACAAACCAATGCTTAAAGAAAAATAAGGGATAATAAAAGAAAGAACTAAGAACATGAAATTGAGGCGAAAACAATCGCCCTGACGATCCGTGTAGGTTTATCTGGCATTTAGGTTCATAGTTATATATATATATATATATATATATATATATATATATATATATATATATATATATATATTAACAGTATTACTCGCTTGAAAAACCTCGGATGACTGTAGTTGTAGACACCAGAGGGCAAATAGGTACCCGAGGAAAAAATTGGAATAAACAAAGGAAAGAACTAAAAACATCAGAATAAGGCGAAACAAATCGTCAAGTGTCATGAGTCCTTAGTAAGAAGAAAAAAAAACCTGAGTGAGTATAAAGACTAAAACGTAGAGTGCTGAATACGGTATGTAGAGCGGTGAATTAGAATAAATCCTTAACGAGCCAGGCTAACATACCTTGGTTTCACCTAAACGGATCTTCAGGGTAAACTGGATAAAAAAGGAAGTGGCAGAACAGAATTTATTTATGAAACCATTAAAAACATAAAACCACGTGACAAAATAAAAAAAAGAAAAAAAGAGAGGAAAACTTAAAGCACTATTCTAATAATCAGGCTTTCCCATGCCTTCTCCTAATAATCAGGCTCTCTTATGCCTTCTCCTATTCTGATAATCAAGCTCTCCTATGCCTTCTATTCTAATAATCAGGCTCTCTTTATGCCTTCTCCTATTCTAATAATCAGGCTCTCTTAATGCCTTTTCCTATTCTGATAATCAAGCTCTCCTATGCCTTCTCCTAATAATCAGGCTCTCCTATGCCTTCTCCTATTCTGATAATCAAGCTCTCCTATGCCTTCTCCTATTCTAATAATCTTGTTCTCCTATGCCTTCTCCTATTCTAATAATCTTGTTCTCCTATGCCTACTCCTATTCTAATAATCAGGCTCTCCTTATGCCTTCTCCTATTCTTATAATCAGGCATTCCTTATGCCTTCTCCTATTCTAATAATCAGGCTCTCCTATGCCTTCTTCTATTCTAATAATCAGGCTCTCCTTATGCCTTCGCCTATACTAATAATCAGGCATTCCTTATGCCTTCTCCTATTCTAATATTCAGACTCTCCTTATGCCTTCTCCTATTCTAATAATCAGGCTCTCCTATGCCTTCCCCTATTCTAATAATCAGGCTCTCCTATTACACTTATTAAGGATATCGGATCTTTTATTTAATAAATTCTTAGTTTTCTTATAGGTGACGATTGCTATATATATATATATATATATATATATATATATATATATATATATATATATATATATATATATATATATATATATATATCAGAGATAATAATCTGACATTACTGCAAGTATGACTATTTTGGTTTGTAACCATTAAAAGCTTTGACAATATTTTTTTAAAAAAGGTGCTCATTCATTTGAAAGAAATCCAGTTTAACCTCTTTTTCTGTAACACCAAAGATAATAGTAGTATTGATGAAATAGCTTGAAATGGTGGCTTTCTAAGGACTAAAATATGTGGCACCCATTATTCAGTCGTAAATGATCAAGGAAGACAATCTTGCTAACCATTACACCTTGTCGAATTGCCCGATAATGATTTTCTAAGTATAGTATAGATATGGCACAAGGTAGGACGTATGGGGCACTCAGTAAGATTCGAACTCCCTATTCAGTTGTAAGCTAGCGAGACAAGTTTGCTAACCATTACGTCACGACAAACTGAACGCGTCAGAAAGAAAACTGATAGCGTTTATCCTACGTGTATGCGTCGTAATTATCACTCCTAGACTTCTCCGTTGAACTCGTTGTTACTTCATTGCAAAACATTATCTTTTCACCAGCGGACTGCCGTAAATTCATGGCAGCGAGCTGACATCTCAAGAGTAACTTGTTCACTCGATATCCGGGTTTTATTTGTTGAAGTGATTTGTATAAGCAGCCTATGTTCGTATTCTCACTTTCGCCATTTTAACGCCCAGCAGAACCAAAATACACGCTAAAGACACATTTACTTAGCAAATTATTTTTATTCTTTAATCATTTCATCCCAAGTAAAACAATAAAGCCACTAAGACGCAGGTGGTTACTGAGCGTAAAAAAAATTAAGACATTAAAGAGCGAGAACAACAAACAGGAATTAAGAAAATAATTTGTTTATTGTTAGCGGACTGCTCTCTTTTGATGTGAAGTTTTTTCAAAGACTTTTGGCTGTGTGATGCTAAAATCTATTTTACCGTTTTACTCTGAACGTAACTCGTAATTTCGGTAACTTCATTTACAGATTTGTATCAGACATCAGAAGATAACGCTTGACATTATATTCCAAGCAAGCAAAGACCGCTATACAGTCAACGCGAAATTCTGTTAATGCAATTTGAAAGACTGCAAACATTTTCCGTTTTGTGCGAAATCTTTCTTTAAATAATAATAATAATAATAATAATAATAATAATAATAATAATAATAAGCGAGTAAGGAAAGACAGTAACGAGCTATGACGCACTGAAGTTTGCCCTTGTCAGGCTTTGGAAGTTGAAAAAGGTCACAGTCAAATTTGTTTTCAATGGTGCACTGAGTACTGTGTGTGACACAAGAGAGGCACAGGTAAAGAAACGATTACAGAAAAGAAGATTCTTACGAACGACTAGAATAATCCGAATAGTGACGAATACTTAAAGTCAGAGAACAATACCTTATACCTAAGATTACTGTTTGTGACCCACCACCTATGCATTAATTGACAGACATTAAGGTCGTATAAGGAATCGATTGATTGCCTATTCGAACTGTTACAGAAAAGAAGCCTCTTAGGAACGGCAAAAATAATCCGGAAACTGATGAACCTATCGAATCAGAACATTGCATAATACATGAGGTTGATGGTTTTGACCAACTATCCAGGAATTAATTAACAGATAGTACGAATTTATCTTAAAAATACTGAAATATAATAATAATAATAATAAAAATAATAATAATAATAAGTTGTAATGGAGTTTTTTTTTAATTCTAGCAACTCTTTAGGTTGCATGATTGTCCATGGTGGAATACTGGATGCAGTCGTTTATTGTATATTTGAGAGTAAGGTCCCTAATTCTTCAGCAATGTAATGGATTAATGTAAGTATTCTTTTATCTTCAGTTTGTCATTTTGCTTAAGGAATGTTTCCTGAAGACAAACAACTGCCGGTGACAGGTCTTTTAATAAAAGAAGCAGTTCATTTATGTTTGCCTTTATTGCGCGGCAGTTCCATTGAATTATCTGATACATGATTGGTAAATGTTTTCGGAATTTAGTTTAGTAGGTGGTTGTGATTTAATTTCCTGAGGTTTTCGGTTTGGAGGTTTTGGTCATTGGTGGGTTCTGGCTTTACACCTCCATTTCTTCCAGTTTATCAAATCGATTTTAGGTAGGAATTTGGTCACTGTGAGTTTCTGGTTTTTGATTGGCTGGTTCTGTTTTTTGGGGGCGTGGGGGGAGAAAAAGTTTTTAAATCTATCTTTGATGACTTTTGGTGGACGGATAGGAGATCGCTGTGACCTTTGATTTGCAGGAGATTTTGTATTTTTTTGGAGGAGTATTTTGTGTTTGAGAGGTAGATTTTTGTATTTGTTTTTTCTTTTCTTTATATATATATATATATACTAGCAGCATGGCCCGGTGTTGCTCGTGCTTGATTCAAAAATCGTACGACTCATACTGCATCGCTATCACTTGACTTAAAATATTTTTGCCCTTCCTTGCCTTTAAAGGAGTGCCCTTTGCCGTGCTGATGTTGCTACATGCTTTACTTCTTGCCTATCTCACACTGCGAATTGTTTCTAAGCTCTATACTAAACATCAAATCTGTTACGAAAAAAGAACTAAACAAAATGAACACAAAACGATCAGCTTTATAAAAGGACTCGTAACTGGAAAAAACCCAATGAAAAAAGAATGTTAACAACAAATACTTTTTCACACCCAACCCAGTTCTGCGGAATCAGAATCAACGTTGAGTTTAAGCAAGCGAATGAGCCAATTGGAGTAAAGTGCCATGCAGATTTAATTTTTTCCCACTTGTGACGAATGCAGTTATCGATTTATTTGCATGCTAGCATGCTAATTAACATTCATGTCAGTGAGCTGTTGGCTCTCACGCTGGCCAATAGAATCTTCCTGCATATTCGTGGCAGCCAGCTATAGGCTCTCACTCTGGCCAGTAGAAAATGGCCGCAAACTACATGAAAACTGCCGTAGAAGCATGAAAAAATCGATTATTTCCAGTATCGATGGTAGTTGGGAAATGCAAAGTCAATCTTGGCCTTCCCGCTAACTTAGAGCATGTGCATTTAAATTTTGGTGCAAATCCGTCGAAAATTGCGGCCGTGCATTACACACACACACACACACACACACACACACATACACACACACACACACACACACACACACACACATCCTGCCTTTTATAGATAGAGATTTCATTTCTAACATCGGCTTTCTTTTGTGGTTCAGTATGCACCATCACCTTGGAGTATATATCTTTAAGTTAGTTTTGAAATCTTGGTCAGTCATTTGGTTCTAAGTGTACGAGTTCCTCAATGAGGGCTCTGTATTTGTCAGGTTGACTGGTATTCGTTGTGATCATTCCTTCCGATAGTTTTGCATAGGAAGGGCCTTTCATCTAGCTTTCTACAATTTTTCTTGCCTTTATGGAAGAGACATTACACTTATGTTTCACCTCAACTATCTCCTTCTCACTTTTCCACAAATCGCATGATCATGAGTATGCTGGATGGTTTTCCCAGCACTTAACACATCTTACCATCATATTGGCATTCTTCTTTCGTGTGGTCTGAATAACTTTAGCCACATTTTCCACGTGTTGGGCGATTCCTGCAACTATCCTTATAATGCCCAAATTTTTGGCACTTGAAACGCCTTAGTGGAGCAGGAATATATTGTTCCACTGGCACAATGTTGTACCCGACTTTTATTTTTATAGTGACAAGGATATACGTGTCTGTTGTCATGGTGTTGGGGCACACCCACCTTCTAACTAGTAATGGACTGGTCCCTCTTATATAAGTCAGCTCTGGAGAGAGAGTGACAGAGCGTCAGAGAGAGAGAGAGTCAGCGTGAGCAGTCCAGATAAGCTTATCCGGTACATACCGTTGGACTATAGACTTTGGATATTGTTTCGTACTAACCAACCTTCGTTCTACTAATCACTCTATTGTTAATTGCTTTTATGAATATACCAGTATTTTCCTCTACAACTGTGTTTGTCTTGATTCATACACCGACACGCGGGAAACTCACAACATCTCACATGGTCACACCCTTTCTTTTTATTGGGATTCTACGGTAATTACTGACACCTTGACTTCCTAAGGCAGATGTGGTTTTGTTATGGTCCAAGTTCCTTGTACCACGGTGATGGTCCAAGGTTAGAACCAATGAAAGAATAACACGAACACAGGTATGGAATACAAAGATATATTAAAACAGAAATATAATACAAAGAAGTAGAAGTATTAGTAATGACTATCAGATTTGCTTAGAGTGAACTATGTTGTCTCGACAAGTATCACTATTCCAATGTCCTTACAATATACTCTCAATTATCTCTCCTCGTCTTATAACATCCTCATACCTCTTGAGAAGCACAGTCAGGAATAGTCCATTATTATTATGGGTAAGTTCCCATAACAGGTTTCCTCAGGTGTAACCCGAGACAATTCTGATCCTTATGACTCCCTTTCGTGGGGGAAGGTTTTTATTTTGATGTTTTGGAAAGTCTTCATTAGGCGTGTTTTGTATTTTCCACTTCTACTAGCAAATTTGCCATTTCTCAATTTCTTAACTGTTTTGGGGTTAATCCTACTGGATAACACTTGATAACACGTGAAAAATTTTGCTAGAGGAGTTTCATCTAGGGACGCGCGTACAGAAAATCTTGAAAAATTCAGTATTTAATTATTTTTCAGAATCAGAGTCTGAATAATATATTTTGTGTTTTTTTTTTTATTTTGGTTATTTATCATTTTGATGTAGAAAAGTTCAATGCCTGTGGTTCCCATCCTCCTCGGAGCCCAGAACTGGAACATATCAAGGAGGAAATCCAGTCACCCTTACTGATCAGGGCATCACAAACCACTATATCCGTATTCAAGAGAGACCCTGAGCACCGGTTTAACCATTTGTTGCACTTCCCAAATCTTAAGTGTAACAAACTAGTATGTTTACAGCGTTGTCTAAGTTTAAATCTCATCGAACCGACTGGCCCTCAGCCATAGCCTTTTAACGTCTATGAACTGGACAGAGATGGTATTTTATACCAGTGATCGAATCGGGCCTCTCTGACCGCCCGTCTAATCCAAGTAAGGGTGAAAGTGGTGTGTTAGGAATCAACAGTATCTAACCCTGACTCCTGAAGCCCTCAACCATCAGGATCCTGTACCCAGACATTATGGGTCGCCACCACGGCAAACTGGTGGCCTTATTGGGGGTACTTACCTCTCTGAAGAGTTGCAGTTGGTCTATTCTGAAGCACTAGCCGATAGGGTGGATAATTGCTCGGATGAGCTCTTTGCTATGGTACCTAGACTTTTTGAATATACGTGCCGTATTAGGCTTGCGTCGAGATCCCAGCGATTTACAACTGAGCTAGCTAGATGTAGCCTAAGTTCTATGCTAACAGCTTATACTCTCGCAATTCTCATTTGTGTAACTGCCTTCCGGCTGCATGTTTTCCAGCTAAATTTAATCTGCAAAAAATTTAAATTCAATGTCAATCGCTATCTACTGTCCTCTGTGTTGCTCTTTCCTTGTCCCACACATTATTAATGTTTCTGTTCCAAATTCTTCCACACACTGTAACCCCTTGTAACCTTGTGGTTTTACCGCCTTGCATGGGGTGATACCGATTTAAAAAAAAAGTGAAGTGTTACTCTGCTTGTGTGCTGGACAAAAAGAAAAAGGCATCAAACTGTTAAAACCTGTAACGGTAACAATTAAAAGTTTATATATGTTTAAGCATCAGGTTTGAAAATTAAGTTTGTGGAAAGGAAAAAAAATATAATGTTTCTCTTACAAAAATTCATTGACGTCACCTATAGTTATGAG
>CAHIKZ030003722.1:1507500-1535000 GCA_903632075.3 Acanthosepion pharaonis
AACTACAGACAGTAAGAACTACATACAGTAAGAAAGAAAGACAGTAAGAAAGACAGACAGTAAGAAAGAAAGACAGTAAGAAAGAAAGACAGACAGACAGTAAAAGACAGTAAGAAAAAAGAAAGATGAAAGGAAGATAGAAAAAAAGAAAGAACTTCCTTCCATACTTTCTTTTATCCTTATCCCAACCTCACTCATTATTATTCTTTTAACGGTAACATACTACCTTGACTGCTTCTCGAGCCTCATATTGGGTGAAATCTGGTATGAAATGATGAAATTAAGAACTGAAGGTGTGAAAGAAAAATGAGAATGAAGAAAAAAAAGAGCTGGAAAATGCTTATTTCTAAAGCAGACGAACGATAGTTTGAAGGAAAGGAGACGAAACAATAGATTGAGAGAACTTAATAACGAACAGAGACGGAATGACAAAACAAGTGAAAGTGAAAGTGAAAGTGCAGAGTGGAAATAAATAAAAGAATAAAAACAAAACATAGACGTCGGTCGAAAAAACAAGAAATGTATAATGCTGAAGTAAGATTTTGAATTGAAACTAGAAATCTCCAATAGAGGAAACCAGAAAAGGTAGCCAGAAAAATAAAAAAATAAAATAGAAAAGGAGGGTAAGGAGAGAAGAAATATTGCAAATGTGGAAGACAATAAACGATTGATAAAGAGGAAAAATATGCGGCCATGAAAGTTTAATGGATAAAGTGAATGGGGAAAAGAGAGAGAGAGAGAGAGAGAGAGAGAGAGAGAGAGAGAGAGAGAGAGAGAGAGACAGAGAGAGAGAGAGAATAAATAAAATAATAGAAAATGCCAAAAAAAAAAAAATACAGTGAAAGAAGTAAACAAAACCAAAGAAATTGAAGAAAAAAGCAAAGAGTAAGGTAAGACGGAAAGATCAAGAGAGTAAAGAGGGTAGAGCAAACCAAGGAGAGGGGCAGAGAGAAGACGAGCGTAAGACGATATGAAAGCGAGTGAAAGAAAGAAAAAGAAAAAAGAACAAAAAGAATGAGAATCGAAAGAATAAAGACAAAAGCAAAAGAGAGACTGATAGAAAAAAAGAGAGAGAAATGCCAAATGAAGGAAGAAATTCAAAATCGAATGCGTAAACAAAAAAGAGAATGGTTGAAGAAAGAAAAGAAAAAAGCAAAAAGTAGAAAGAATGGTTTTCGAAAATCGAAATGAGGAAGAAATAATATATATATATATATATATATATATATATATATGAATGAAAGAACTATATATATAGATAATATGTATATAGACAGATAGATAGATAGACAGACAGACAGACACACAATTAGAAAGAGGGAGAGAAACAGAGACAGTAAGATAGAGGGAGACAGTGAAATATAGAAAGAGATACATGAAAAAAAACAAAAAAAAAAACTTTAAGTCCCGAAGAGAAAAGAATAAAAACTAAAAAAATGGAGGGAAAAGCTCAAGAAAGAAAGAAAGAAAGAAAGAAAGAAAGAAAGAAAAGAAAGAAAGAAAGAAAGAAAGAAAGAAAAGAAATGACAATATAAATAGTGAGGTGCCTAGTTAAATAGATTGATAAACAGAGAGAGAAGGAAGGAGAGAAAGTGAAAAAGTAGAAAGAATAAAAGAACCCAGGATAAATAGAAATAACAACGAATCTGGAGTGGTACTCTGTTTGCCTAACATCGATTAATTCGCTCTTTGATTTTATTTTGGTGATCGATACTGCGTTAACCTGATAGGTTTGTGGCGAGGCCTACCCGATACGATTTCCATTTGTGTATCATGAAATTCTGCTGTGTGGCGACTGGATTACTGTCGAGTAGCATTTCGTTTGCTGCTCGCAGAAATACTGACGCCGTATCCAGATGTAAGTCAAATCTCACAGCTGTAGGTGGCAACCGAAGACAGAGAAATTGTATTAGCCTTTCTCACTCCATATATTTCTCCCGGTCTCTCACTCCCCTACTTTTATATATATATATATATATATATATATATATATATATATATATATATATATATGAATAAATTAGAGACATTGTGTTGCTAATTTTTAACAAAATCCGCTCATACTCACGAATAACCTTCCGTTTATTGTGAAGGATGATGAGAGAAATATGGTATAGTTGTTTAAATTCTTTTTTATTTTCATTTCCCAAGTATTTTCGATCTTCTTCCAAGATCATCTTCAGGGATGCAAGTCGCACAAAACTATATGTTGTTCATTAGTATAAGTATTTATACAAAGTTGTGCGTTGTTATCCATTACCGAATTTCTTTTTCATTATGCTTTTAAATGCAAAACGGTTGACAATGTGCTGAGCGTTCATTAGAACGTGAAAAAATTATCCATTATGGAATATTTAAAGCATAATGAAAAAAATGACGGTAATGGTTAACAACGCACAACTTTGTATAAATACTTGTACCCCTGAATAACATATAGTTTTGTACTACTTGCACTCCTGAAGATGAACTTGGAAGAAGATCGAAAGTACTTGGGAAATGAAAATAAAAGAAATTTAAACAGTTATAGCATATTTCTCTCATCTTTTAACATCAACACACGGGAGGTTATTTGTGAGTATGAACGGATTTTATAAAAAAATTAGTATACATAATGTCTGTAATCTATTCAGATATGACTACAAGAGAATTTTCTGCCTAAACACACACACACACACACACTGGATCTTCTCACAAGATAATGATTTTAAGCTCACTGCAAAAGAGAAATGGCTTGCTGAAAATAATGTAAATATCCTGAAATGGCGAAGTCAGTCCTCAGAGTTAAACCCAATCCAGAATCTGTGGCGTTATTTGAAAATTCAAATCCATTTGTGAGTTCCAACAAACATCCTGGATCTGAAGACCATATGCGATGAAAAATGGAACAAATTACCAACTAGAATTTGGAAATCATTAATTGAGAACTACAAGAAGAGGTCGATTGTTGTAGAAGTGAATAATGGCTATTTTACAAAGTATTAAATGAAGATTATGCATTCTTTTTTGTATTGTAGGAATACGTTTTCACCCATTAAAATTAATAACTATGATTTGTTTTTATTAGATCAAAATTATTTTTCTGTTTTGTATGCATATTTAGTTATAAAATGTATGCAGTTAATTATATGAAAATTATGCTTATGATTGGTTGGAAATGGCATAAATTAAAAAAAAGGTGTAGGTGTACGACTATTTGTTTCCTTCCCTTTTGTAATAAAGGACAATACATTATTTCCTAGCCATGAAAGTGAAAGACGTTGAAATAATACCATTTTATCGAAAAGGATACTCTGGCTAAAAAAAAAAGCCAACAAAACATTTGTAAACATGTCAATCCTTAATTATTGTCGATAGTTGAAACTCCATGTCCAGTGGAAGATAAAGAGTGTTCCAATGACTTGGACCGATTTTAAATGCGAATTAAGTTTAAGCGTCTAATAATCTTTTTTTTTTCGTTTTCCTTCAGATTTAACAACTTAAGGCTTTGGCAATTTCAAACATGGAAAGATTTACAGTCAAACAAGGTGTTAAAGTTTCAAGAGTGCAATTGGAAAAAAATGTATAATTGTCGTTTGAAGCATTTTAAAAATGGCATATTCTTAGTAATCACATAGAGTGTGGTGGGGAACAGATATTTGCACATATTAATTTGTTTTTGAAAAATCCAAATCCAGTCGTGAGCTCCAAGAAACATCCCGGATCTGAAGACCATATGCGAAGAAGAATGGAAGAAAATACCAACTAAAATTTGCAAGCCACTAATCGAGAACCATAAGAAGTTGGTTGCTGTAGAAGTGAATAATGGCTATTCTACAAATTATTAAATGAATGTGACGTATTCTTTTTTGTGTTGTACTAATACATTAAAATGTATAAATAGGATTTATTCCTATTAGATCAAAATTATTTCTGCTTTTCATGTGTATTGGGTTATTATGCATCTGTATGCAGTCATATGAAAGATATTTATATAGATTATTTGGAAATACAGTTAATTAAAAATTTGTATGTGTACGAATATTCGTTATCCTCCATTTTATATACATCACAATAAAAATAAAGGAAATGTATATGGATAAAATAATTAATAAATATATAAATCCAAAAAAGTATTCTCCCCCACAAATTAATCATTGGCTTCATCTAAAAGAACTTGGAAAGACTGGTTTCTTCCTTTCTGGCACCATCATTAATACGCCAGTTTACCTATATAGAGAGAACGTGTAAAAAACAGTTTCACTTGACCGTCAGATGTTTCTTACCTATATCAATATCGGTTTATATCTACAGACATTCAGGCTCCGACATTCATCATTCTTTTCCATATAGTAAATTTTAAACAATATCTATCTATCTATCTATCTATCTATCTATCTATCTATCTATCTATCTCTCTTTCTCTCTCTCTCTCTCTCTATATATATATATATATATTATAGAGAGAGATATAAAGAAAGAGTGTGTGAGAGGGGTATAAAGTGCATTAGTAATTATATTCAGTAGAAATAAAATGAGAAGACTATACTGCTTCAGTCACATAAGTGGTTATTAGGTTTATTAGATTTCAGTAACTTGGTTTTCACTTATATTTCAAATATATATATATATATATATATATATATATATATATATATATATATATATATATATATATATAAATGAGATGGATCTTAAATCGTTTCACTAATAATAATATTCTCTGGATCCAGACATATATATATGTATATATATATATATATATATATATATATATATATATATATATATATATATATATATATATATATATATATATATATATATATATATATGTGAAAAGTGTATATAAATATAAATAAATATATATATATGTATAATTATTTATATATTATATGCGCGGTACTTATTAGAAAGCGCTCAATATAAGAGATAGAGCTAACATATTTGGTTGGATAGATGTGAGTTTGTGACCCTGGGTTTCACGCTTTATATATTCTAGAGAGGTATATAAAGAAAGAGAAAGAGGGTGTGTGAGGGGTATAGAGTGCATTAGTAATTATATTCAGTAGAAATAAAGCGAGAAGACTATGCTGCTTCAGTCACATAAGTGGTTATTAGGTTTATTAGATTTCAGTAACTTGGTTTCCACTTATATTTGAGCTCTCTGGGGACAAAGTGTGAGTTTGTACATAGTGACTATTACTGCCACTAATGCAACACTCTTCGATAAAAACGAATCAAGATATCTCGGGCACTGGCGTGTTTATCTAAAAATAAAATCACTTAAATTCACCTTCATTCCTGCCGTACGCCAACGGCTTAGGGGTAGTTTCTACGACTGACGCCAATTCAGTCGGGTTTCGAACTTAGCTAGAGGCAACCGGACGTCTGGCCGCACTGACGATCTGTGATATCTATCTCTCTCTCTCTCTATATATATATATATATATATATACATATTATAGGGATAAAGAAAGAGGAAGAGTGTGCGTGAGGGGTATAGAGTGATTTAATAATTATATTCGGTAGAAATTAATTGAGAAGGCTATGTTGCTTCAGTCACATAAGTGGCGATTAGGTTTATTAGATTTCAGTATCTTGGTTTCCACTGATATATATATATATATATATATATATATATATATATATATATATAGAGAGAGAGAGTAATAAAGAGCTTTATATATAGCTTTATATATACAGCGTGCGATGAGTAAATTGTCTCCAGGTTATATTTTTAATTTCGCGTTGTCTTTTTTTTTGTCCACCGCCCATTGAAGTAGGATCAGTTCCGCACCATCTGTGAGAAAAAAGAGCCCCACGAAGCAATTCACTCTGCCAGAAATCTGGAAACGACATGAAACACTGCTTGCCATTCGCACCGGAAGCTCCTATTTCAGAGTGTTTTGTTGTCCATCTGAGGACTGTACAGAGCATTCGGAAAAAGTTGGATGTGTCTAATGGTGATTATAAAAGTTTTTGGAGTGATCACTAGTAACAGATGGCAACGTTATACCTCTATTTATCTTCCCACAGTACCCCAGACCCAACACAAAGTCCTAAATTAAGGGCCTTCAGGAGATAGTTCTGCCCAAGAGGGTGGCCGCTGGAAAACAGTATATCTGGTAACAGGACTCTACAGCATGCCATACAAGCAGGAGCACTCAGTCATGGCTGTCAAACAATTTCTGCGACCGTATTACCCCTTACATCTGGCCACCTAACTCCCCAGACTGCAGCCTGCGGGGTGTATTTGACCGAAAGACCAAGAAAACTCCTTGTAAAACCAAAGATGAACTGAAGGCAATGATTATGGCAGTATTCACCAACTTAAACAAGGAGACAGTCCAGAAGAGTTGCAGGAGATTCTAAAGTCGTCTGGAGGCCGTGGTTTAAGCCAATGTCGATTTTCTTGAATAAATTTACTCTTTAGTATTTAAGATATTTTTGTGTAATTTCAGTGTTAATTTTATTTATTTCTTATTTATTTATTTATTTTTTTTAATTTTTTTTTAATTTTTTTTTTTTGTATAATTTTGACGACAATTTATCCATCGCACCATTTAGTTATTGCCTTTATTTTCTGGTAATGACGCATTTTGGTATCCGTATTTACGAAAATATTTACATACACAGACTAAGAAACGAAATTTATATACACATAAAATAAATTAAAAATTATTTTTATATACTGGACGTCGTTGAATTCTAGTAAGCTTTTCTATTTATGATTAGTAAATACAGTTTTAATTTAATAACAATATCACTTGACCGCTATAAATTAATAGTGCATTTTAAAAGATTTAACAGTTCATAAATTATTCTAATTAAAGTTTAAAAATATTAAAACAGTTCTGGTAAAAATTCACTATTTACCGAAATCTTCTTTTTAAGAAATTAGTGTCCACAATATATTTCATACATAAAAATAATAATAAAAAAACTTTTCTAATTAACTTATGTCTTAGATTTATTAACTTATATCTTATATTATGTTTAGTATTTTTTACGATTCATGGCAGTTATTCTTTAAGTAACGGTCCTGCTTGACAAAAAAAAAAAAAAAAATTCATGATTTAAATTCTCCTATGATTTTCTTTATAACTGATAATATTCAGTCACCCCCCCATGAGGGTGTCATGTGGCACAAGGCCTTTTTAACGTGGGCATTCCCGAGCCATTAGGCTCGGGCAAAAAATAGCCCATTTGAACCCGCATAAACGGGTTCTGGGCGAGTTTTTCCTTCCCGAAGGAGACTCCGCCCTTCGGCGTAGCCTCCTTCGGGTTCCTCTCGCCCGTAGGAAGAGAGTTGAACCGAACAGTCAGTTCAGAGGTGAACGACTGATATAACTGATATAAGCTTTAAGTGCTACAAAAAAGAATTTCTTGAAATTTTATAAAATTGAATAAATCTAACAAATGCAAAAATAAAATACCTTTACAGAGATTTTCTAAGAAAGCGGCATTTAAAAATTAATTTTATTCATTAAAATTTCATTAAAATACGATAATTATCTGATTCCGGAAGAATTTCCAAATCAGTGCGTTTCCATTCTAATTTAGAATCACACGAACCACTGACGCAAGAAAATAATGTTTTTAACCAAATTTTCCAAGATTTTGAAAATGATATAAAAATATGATTTAATAATAAACCATCATTTTTGACGATAAAACTTTGTTATTAAGTTTGGTGCATTTTTCATCATACATGATCATTTTTCAGTGAATCTTTGGAGTTATCTATCTATCTATCTATCTATCTATCTATCTATATATATATATATATATATATATATATATATATATATATATATATATATATATATATATATATAAAAAAAAAGAGAAACTGCAGACGTTTTTTAAGGAGTTAATGTGGATTTAAAAATATATTAGGCTTTATTTTCCATAAATAATGGAAAAATAAAGCAAAATATTTTTTTAAATCCACATTACAAACAAAAAAACGTCTGCGGTTTTCTCTCTTCTTTTAATATACACACTTATCTCTATAACCTCTTCCTTTTAAATATTTATATATATATATATATATATATATATATATATATATATATATATATATATATATATATATATATATATATATATATAATGAAATGGACAAAGGACGACAAATATTTAAGTAAATGATCTGTTTATAATAAATGTTCATAATGAATGTCCGAGAAATTGTCATAGAAAATATGCGTCATCCGACAGGAATCGAACCTGTGGCGAAATCGGGTAAAGGCACGTCAGTCAATATGACGGTTCTGTATAGCATACAGGTTCGATTCCTGTCGGAGGACGCATATTTTCTATGACAATTTCTCGGACATTCAGGCCGGTAAATGTTGTTAATAATGTTTATTATAAACAGAGCATTTACTTAAATATTTGTATCTATAAACAAAAAAAGAATGTATGAACATAAAAATGTCTTAAAATATTTGTCGGACTTTATCCATTTCATAATGTGTGACGTCATTTGTTTACATTTGAATACGCATTGGGCAGATATGAACGTACGTGAGAGAATCATCAAAGATTGTAGTTTAAAAACAGTAAAAATCGACCATGCTAACCGAACGCTCCTCTGTGGCGAAATCGGTAAATGCACGTCAGGCTATATGACGGTTTCGAATAGGACAGGTTCGATTCCTGTCGGAGGACGCATATTTTCTATGACAATTTCTCGGACATTCAGTCTGTTAAATATTGTTAATACTGTTTATTATAGACAGAGCATTTACTTAAATATTTGTATCTATATAAAAAAAGAATGTATAAACGTAAAAATGTCTTAATATATATATATATATATATATATATATATATATATATGTGTGTGTGTGTGTGTGTAAAAAAATACGGGACACTGATTTATATTTTGACAAGATTCGACTTTTCAAATATCTCCATTCCCAAAAGAATTACTACTTTCCCAAGTTAACACAGACACACACTTCATGCATATACATACAAATCGTTGCGAACCCCTTGCTACCACGCACACAAATACACACACACACACATACGTGGTGAAAGTCAGTTTCATGCTTGAACACAATATTCCCACCTGAACCATCTGAAATACTAAATTATAAAAAGCCTTAAGAACCCGCCATCTTAATCAAATATCAAAAACCATCTGATGTTGGATACAAAAAAGATCCGAATCACACAATTAATGACCTTCGGGACGGTGGTTTATTGAATATAGAAATTGGTTATATATGAGTTACTGTCATCTAGTGGTCAAGTGAGTTAAATTCCTTCAGGTAGTGAACCACTGATTCAGAAGGAATGAACAATCACACGGAGACAATGAGACAACAATCAGCAGATATCACATGTACAATGGAACACGGATGATGATCAGAGGTTACTTGGTCGAAACCGTGTCTTATTAATAACATCTACGAGACAGGATGAGAAAAATAGTTCGAAATAATACATGTATATTGATAACTTCTCAAGTCAGAATTGAAATACGAAGTGATATTAATGTCCACCTGCCGAGAGATCACATGACTTAATAAAACCTATGCCTCCCATAGTCGGAAATCTCAAACTAAGCGTACATTATCATTTCACTATTTAAAAACAGAAATGTCTACTCGTTATATTACAGGGTACCGATTATGATATAGAGTTTAGAGTAATAAGAAATATTATCAGGAAGTTCGTAATGATGGCTTTCCACAATTTCCTGTCATTTGTAGCTATTAATAAGTTTTGTCTTTTTGTTATTTTTCTCGATCCTTTCTGCCATTTATTTACTGAAGCTCGCTAGACAGGTTAGGTGTTGTTTTTCTCTGTCCTGTGAGTATCAGATTTGTCAAGCTCTCTTTCCTCACTATGTGTCCTAGAAATTTCAACGGTCTCTTCCTGATGTTAAATATAAGTGTCTTTCTGTTTCGATTTTCTTTAAAACTTCATCGATATTCGGTCCATGGTATTCCCAGAACTATTCTATAGAACCACAATTATGTTTCTTCAAGTCTCTTCATCAGATTGAGGTGATTGTCCAGAATTCACTGCCATGCAGAACTAATATTGCATACCATTTCTTTTTTGTTTTTTATATAATTGTCCTGTTTCTTAATACTTTGCTTTGCTTTTGGAAGGCATCTTTCGCGATTCCAATGTGCGTTGCAATAAAAAAAAACAAAAAGAAATGCTAAGATATGGCACAGAATATAGGACATTGCACAAAGAAATTAGGCACAAATGCAGGCGAGCTAAAGAGGAATTTCTTAAAAATTACTTATCCTAAAAAAGAAATAATTTACGATATATTCATGTGTAACCCTACACAGGTTTTTCCCGGCAATCTAATGTTGAATTTATATGAAAAAAAAATTATATACATAGATCTAAATAGACGATTCTCTCTACATAAATATACCATTTTTACATTTACTTGATGGATAAAAATTCATTTGATAAAAAGTTTAAAAAAACATCCTCCCTCCCCTCGCCGCAAAAAAAAAAAAAATCTATTAACTTGAGTGATCGTCATTTTAACTAAAGCGATCAATGTCGCTAAAGGGCGTGCCATTGGCTAATTATAATGCCATCCCCCTATTCCCGACGATGTCGCTAGAGGGCGTGCCATTGGCTAATTATAATGCCATCCCCCTATTCTCGACGATGTCGCTAGAGGGCGTGCCATTGGCTAATTATAAAGTCGCACTACATTCCCGATGATGAGTATTATCATTATTAGTGGCTTGGTATTTCGATTTGATGTATTGGTTAACAAGCTTGTCTTACGAGATCAATTATCACTGAATAATATGTTCGATTCTCATTTGATGCTCCATAATTGTGGCCTTGTGTCACATCTAAGTTACACTAAGTAAAATGGACATTTTGACGTGGTGTAATGCCCATCATGCTTATCTCGCTGAGTAGTGAGTTCGATCATCACTGAGTGCTCCATACATGTGGCCTTGTGCCACTTCTAAGCTACGCTGTGAGACAGTCTATCCATCACAGGCTTGTTAGGCATGTTATGTAACTTATAAAACCTGGTAGACATTTGAGGACGTAGGTGATCATGGCTCTCCACTTCTCTCTATCCCTTGCAGCTTTCAACAAGTTCCTTCCCTCTGCCTCCTCCCCCAGAGCCCGTTCTGCCATCGACTTGCTTAAAGCCGCTAGGTACGTCATGCGTTGTTTTCTCTTGTCTATCTTTCCCTCTATTCGACTGGTGAGTATCAGATTTTCCAGGCCCTCCTTCCTCATTATGTGTCCCAGGAACTTCAGCTGCCTCTTCCTGATGTTAAGTCAGGGTGACCCCAAAAAACGGGAACTTTTTAACAATCCAATAAAACCAAGAGTGATGGAAGAAAAATATTTTATTCATAGTAATCGAAACCTTAAAACATGCCATTTAAGAAACAATGATGAAATTTTCATTTTTCAAAAATTACGTCCTGGAGATGGCGTCCTCCTGTATGAATGCATTCTTGAAATCTGCTGTTGAGATTTCTCATTGACTGCTGCAACATCTCAGCGGGGATACTGTGAATTTCATCTTGAATTCTAAATGGCGAAATGTTTACTTGCTCAAGGTCATTGTCTCGCAGTGTTGCCACTTGCTCATGTCTGGCAATACGCACTTCAAAAATTCCCATTTTTTGGGGTCACCCTGTATAAGCCTCCTCCTTGTTTGCATCCTCTCTAAGGCCTCATCGTTTCTCACAAGCTCGATCCATGATATCCTTAGGATCCTTCTATAGAACTATATCTCCGTTGCCTCGAATCTCTTCATCTTTGAGGAAATCGTCTACGATTCACTGCCATAAAGATGGACAGATGTCACGTAACAGCTCAGTATTTTTTCTTCGTTACCAAATAAACTCTCCTATCACTCATCTGAATGACTGAGCAGGCATAACGTTGACCTGACGAGAGGCCACCTTCCAATGTGATATTGCCGTAAGCATTCATCCGCGCCCTCACCAAATTTTAGATAGGAGATTAGTTAGGAATTCTTAGAATAAATGCAGTATTTTGATGTCTGTGTTATGACTGGGTAGGGTAAATGTGCTGCTTTGGAATGAAGTATTTGCATGGACGTCAAATAAGGAGGTAAAAAAACGCAGCTTATGAGGATATGCAGAATAGATAGGGTTGACTTTAATATGTTAAGATTGTAGTTATCAGGGAAGCATCCTCTGTGGACTCTGTTACACAAATTAGCGGTTCTTGGGAAGAAACTGTCTGAGTGGAAGTTCTTTCTTACCAATGAAATACAAAAGGAATAAGGATGATTCAAAATTGTGTAGGTGGCATGGCGTGTACTAGATGTAAAGGTTTTAACTGGTAAAATACAATGATGATGCTTGGGGTAAGACAACCCCGATTACCTCCCTTGTCTTATGATTTGTATAAATAAGTCACGCCGTTTTAACCTAAATTTCAAGACTCTTCAGTTACGTTAAATAAAGGCACATTAATCCGAACTAGACTCCGGGTTTTCATTACCCTGCTAGTGAGAAAATTCGCTAGGATGTAGTTCCGAAGAAGAAAGCATAATAAAACTTGCCTAACCTGAAGTAGTTTATAAAACAAGCTAAGTGGCACGGTGGAATAATGGTTAGCGGATCTGTTTGAGGAATCGGAGAGCCGAGTTCGAATTACAGTCGAATTCATTGCATTCTCTTACGTATTAATACCTTTGGGATATGTATGGATCCATCTTTTCTCCCCTCCCAGCTATAAGAAGACAAACTGGGTTCTTAGGTGGCAACCAGTCTGGGAGAAGGAAACTCTGAATTCAAACCGGATCGTAAAAAAGTGTGTATATATGCGACTGGAGACGGCTTGTTAATACAAAATTGCACGTCCGAATACGACCATTGCGATGTTTGGTCAGCTCTCGGCATCAAAAGAAACCTTAATGTTCTATAGGGACGGAGAGCAGCTAAGTGGCTGAAACGGTTGCATAATTCTACCCTGCCATCGGCGTTTAGTGTTGGGATACAGATAAAAAGCATAAATATAAAAGTTTGTCGGAAGGAAATCTTTCTTACTCAGATTTCTTCATATTCAGATTTTCGCTGAACAAAGTCAGTCAGATTTGTATATATAACTCAAATTCCGATTTCATCTTCGTAAACAGATTGTTCGTTATTCGGTGCCAATGGGATATTTATTTCAGTTTTATTTCCCCCAAAAGCTCACGTCAGACACTTAAGGATGGCAGCTGCGTTTTCTGTATTTCGTAAAGGGGAATCAAAGGTTTTAAAAAATTCCCCGACCATCGACAACAAGAAAAAAGGACTTTTAACTGATACTAAAACGAACGACAACGCGAATGTGTGTGATCGCACTAAAAAAAAAAAAAAAATTTTTTTACTTGAGCTTCACCTATTCAGTACGGTTAATCTCCAGCTGGTATTATTAAAAAAAAAACAAAAAAACTAGTGTGCCCGTGCCGTCAAAAATTACTACAATTGTTAGAAAGTTTTAATAGAGAGATGGAATGAATCAAAAGTCTTGATTCCGTGTATCGCGATTCACTAAAGCGAAGATAACGAATTCTCAACTAAAATAGAGGCCAATCAACCGTTTAATGAATCCTTTCCTTTTATATCTATGATTCATTGATTAATCCTGGTATTATATAAATAACATTCTGCTCAATATCTCTTCTTGTTAAAAACATTGTGTTTAATATAATAGGGAAATGGAAGCATCTCAGAAGAAAAATATTAATAAGAAAACGACAAGCATGGCGACGGCAAAGACCAAACGAATGACCAAGTTGAAGCAAAACGATCACTTAGCAGAAAAAAGGTAACTCAGCATGAAAGACTTCAACAAATAAGACTGCAATCTAAGAAGCGTAAAATTAAAGGAACTCATTAATTAAACTGTTGTTTTTGTTAGAGAAATAATTTTTGTCCAAATATATTTAGACAAAAGATAAATTTTATAAATTTTCTTTATATTTTGGGTTGGTGCATAATTAACAGGCGTTTTTGTAAGCGAGTTATTTGTCAATAAAAATTGCCGTTTTCTTTACTTTTTGTTTTAATAAAACTATTATTTTATTTTCAGGTAATAAAAATGAAGCAAATGGTAACTACGTTCCGGAATAATCATTTGAAAATATTATTGTTGTATTGTTATGCTTCTTTTTTCATAATAAATATTGTTTAAAAAACGTCAGATAATTATGTACCAACCCAGTAGGATATTAAAAGGAAGTAATCGCTCGCAAATTGACTAGCTTAATTTGATTTACATCCATTTCCACTACAATGAGACAGGAAATTTTTTTTTTTTTTTTTTTTTAAGCATTGTGCCCCAAGCAAGGCGTGAAGCCACTAGGATGCAGGGGGGTTTGGAGCGAGAGCAGATAAGAGTGATAGGAGAAAGGAAGAGGAGAAGGATAGTGGGTAGATCAAGGTAACTGGAGATGTCGGTTGACATTACATTTGAATAGTTGGAGATTATAGCTTGGGGAAAGAGTAATTGGGGAGGGTGTTCCACTGGCGAGAGGTGCGAGGTATGAAGCTATTGGAGTAGAAGAGACGGCTACATTTGAAGGTTTCTACGGTGTAAGGGTGAGAGCGTGATGCCAGCCTCGTAGGGCGCTTGAATTCATGGAGTCTGGGAACCAGAGAGAGCAGCTCATCAGAGCAGTTACCATGGAAGTATTTGTAGAAAAAAGACAGAGAGAGGCTACGGCGCGTCTGTGAGAGAGTGACTGTAAGCAAGACGCTAGATCTGGGCCAATTAGATTACATATCCTTCTCTGGATCTTGTCGAGAACTCCGAGGTAAGCAGAAGGTGCTCCAGCCCATATATGGCAGCAATACTCCATGCAAGGGCGAATGGTTGTTTTATATATTTGAAGTATCGAGTCAGGGGAGAAAATTTCCTGGCTCGGCACAGAGAGCCAACTTTCCTCGCGGTGGAAGAAGCAATTGACTCAATGTATTTGTTCCATCTCAGGTCAGCAGTCAGCGTGAGACCGAGCAGACGCAGGGAGTTGCTCTCAGGAAGTTGACTATCAGACATTTTAATGGGGGGCAGGGAAGGATCTCTATGGTGGTTAATGGAGAGTAATTTAATTTTAGTGGCGTTAAAGTTGACCAGCCAATTCTTGCCCCAGTTAACAACTGATTGGAGGTCCATTTCAAGACGCACGGCCAGGTTAGTTTTGTCGCCGACACTAGACTTGTTTTTAAGGCAGGAGTAAATTGTAGTGTCGTCTGCATAGATGCCGACCTGGGAATTTATAGCTTCAGGAAGGTCGTTGATGAAAATGAGGAAAAGAGTGGGGCCAAGGATGGAGCCTTGGGGCACACCTGCGTTAATGGGGTAGGAACTGGAGGAGAATCCGTTGAGAACGACCTTCAATTCTCGGTTAGACAGGAATGATTGTATTAGATCAAACAGTTGACCTGTAACACCATACCCCTGGAGCTTACGAAGAAGCCCGGCGTGCCAAACCCTATCGAATGCTTTGGAGATGTCGAGGGCCACAGCACGAGCCTCGCCGTTATTTTGAAGGGCTTGGTAGACGGTTTCAGTGATGGCCGTAAGCACATCAGCTGTAGATATATAAATAATTACACATTGATAATTATTATATGGTTTTATGAATAGAATTAAAAGGATCCAAAACATCGATGTGAATATTCTTAGAACACATCTGCATATATTT
Source organism: Acanthosepion pharaonis (assembly GCA_903632075.3). NCBI lineage: Eukaryota > Metazoa > Mollusca > Cephalopoda > Sepiida > Sepiidae > Acanthosepion > Acanthosepion pharaonis. The sequence goes on from CAHIKZ030003722.1 coordinate 1,523,174, forward strand.
GGTAACTTCGTTTCATTTCATTTCTTTTATTTCCTTTCATTTTAGCATCAAACCATTCATTTTACAGCCATCCTTATTTTTGAGTCGTGTCTCATGAAAACGTAGGCGATCATGACTCTCCACACATTCCTATCTTTTGTACCTCTTAGCAAGTTTTACCTTTTTACCGCCCCTCTCAATCAATGTTCTAACTATCATTTGCAAAATCTCGTTAGGTAGATTATTCTCTGTTTTCCTCGGACCCTGACGCATTCGCTGCGACATGCGAGTGTCAAATTCTCTAAGCCCTTCCTCTTGTATGGCCTACATTTTTTAGTTGTCTCATTCCGATTCTAAGAATACGTAACCAATTTGTTTCCCTAATTCCTAAAACTTCCTCTTCTCAAGTTCAGTCCCTGGTATTCTCGGCATTTTTCTGTTTGAACAACATTTCTGACATATGGACCTGGGAACAGCATCCTGACACATGGCCCACGGAACAACATCTTGACACATGGCCCAGGGAACATATGGACCTGAGAATAACATCCTAACACATGGACCTGGGAACAACATCCTGACACATGGCTTAGGGGACAACATCCTGACATATGGCCTTGGGAACAACATCGTGACACATGGCCTAGGGAACAACATCCTGACAGTTTCTTCTTCATCCCTGAAGAGATTGCTTTACATTCCCTGTCATAGAGAAGGACGGATATTATATCACAATTCTTTTCTTTGTCTCTGACGACATTTTCCTGATTTCTAATCATTTGCTTAGCTTTTGTAAATCATCTTTCGCTATTTCACTGCACCTCCTGGTTTTTGCGTGACATTCCCTTTCTCCTGTTAAAAAAGAAAAATCCCAGATATTTAAAATTGCGTACCTATTTCTCCAATTCGCAATTTCCATCTTCGATCGTTTCTCCTGCTGACAACCAGATATTTTGTCATTTACACAATTTATATTATTCAAACTGTTGCCCTCATCTTTGTTGCCATATTCATGACGTTTCGGCTGTTGTACGCTCTGACCTTCTTCAGGTGACGGAAATGTCGAACCGAATCCAATATTTCTTCCAGCGGGGGTAGATAGTTCTAGTTCCACGCGCCATGACTCTTTCATTTATAACAGGAATATATTTCTGAAGAGCTTTATACCTCTTCAGCCATTTCCACACTGATTTGCAAATTTTTGTTAATACTGTTTCATATTTTCGTTTCCAAAATTATATTTATAAGCCAATCATAATTTATAACACGTTTTTTTCCTTTTTCAAACTACATTCTTAAATCAATCATAATGTCTCAGTATCAGTTTGCCTTTCACTCAACTCTCCAAGATTTTTTTTTACTATCAGGTATTGAACTCACAACTCTTTGGGTGAAGTCACTGGATTTAGCCAACGCTTTTATCCATAGCCTAGGGAACAACATCCTGATACATGGCCTAGGGAACAACATCCTGACACATGGACCTGGGAACACCATCCTGACACATGGACCTGGGAACAACATCCTGACACATGGCCTAGGGAACACCATCCTGACACATGGACCTGGGAACAACATCCTGACACATGGACCTGGGAACACCATCCTGACACATGGACCTGGGAACACCATCCTGACACATGGCCTAGGGAACACCATCCTGACACATGGCCTAGGGAACACCATCCTGACACATGGACCTGGGAACACCATCCTGACACATGGACCTGGGAACACCATCCTGACACATGGCCTAGAGAACACCATCCTGACACATGGACCTGGGAACAACATCCTGACACATGGCCTAGGGAACAACATCCTGACACATGGACCTGGGAACACCATCTTGACACATGGACCTGGAAACAACATCCTGACACATGGCCTAGGGAACACCATCCTGACACATGGACCTGGGAACAACATCCCGACACATGGACCTGGGAACACCATCCTGACACATGGACCTGGGAACACCATCCTGACACATGGACCTGGGAACAACATCCTGACACATGGCCTAGGGAACACCATCCTGACACATGGACCTGGGAACAACATCCTGACACATGGCCTAGGGAACAACATCCTGACACATGGACCTGGGAACACCATCCAGAAACATGGCCTAGGGAACACCATCCTGACACATGGACCTGAGAACAATATCCTGACGCATGGCCTAGGGAACAACATCCTGACACATGGACCTGGGAACACCATCCTGACACATGGCCTAGGGAACAGCATCCTGACACATGGACCTGGGAACACCCTCCTGACACATGGCCTAGAGAACACCATCCTGACAGATGGACCTGGGAACAACATCCTGACACATGGCCTAGGGAACAACATCCTGACACATGGACCTGGGAACACCATCTTGACACATGGACCTGGGAACAACATCCTGACACATGGCCTAGGGAACACCATCCTGACACATGGACCTGGGAACAACATCCTGACACATGGACCTGGGAACACCATCCTGACACATGGACCTGGGAACACCATCCTGACACATGGACCTGGGAACAACATCCTGACACATGGCCTAGGGAACACCATCCTGACACATGGACCTGGGAACAACATCCTGACACATGGCCTAGGGAACAACATCCTGACACATGGACCTGGGAACACCATCCAGAAACATGGCCTAGGGAACAACATCCTGACACATGGACCTGAGAACAACATCCTGACGCATGGCCTAGGGAACAACATCCTGACACATGGACCTGGGAACACCATCCTGACACATGGCCTAGGGAACAGCATCCTGACACATGGACCTGGGAACAACATCCTGACATATGGCCTAGGGAACAACATCTTGACACATGGACCTGGGAACACCATCCTGACACATGGCCTAGGGAACAACATCCTGACACATGGACCTGGGAACAACATCCTGACACATGGCCTAGGGAACAACATCCTGACACATGGACCTGGGAACACCATCCTGACACATGGCCTAGGGAACAACATCCTTGCACATGGACCTGGGAACACCATCATGACACATGGCCTAGGGAACAACATCCTGACACATGGACCTGGGAACAACATCCTGACACATGGCCTAGGGAAACAACATCCTGACACATGGACCTGGGAACATCATCCTGACACATGGCCTAGGGAACAACATCCTTGCACATGGACCTGGGAACACCATCATGACACATGGCCTAGGGAACAACATCCTGACACATGGACCTGGGAACATCATCCTGACACATGGCCTAGGGAACACACATCCTGACACATGGACCTGGGAACACCATCCTGACACATGGCCTAGGGAACAACATCCTGACACATGGACCTGGGAACACCATCCTGACACATGGCCTAGGGAACAACATCCTGACACATGGCTCGGGGAATAACATCCTAACATTTGGTCCTGAGAACAACAATTAAGAAGTGCTTCCACGCTCCCCAAAACCTCAAATCTCCCGATCAGAGGCCTGGTTTCCGGATCTAGTTTAACATCATCCCCAGGACGAAACGAGCGGTGTCCTTGTTGGTTTTCTTCTTTTAGTAATCCTGCCTTCAGTTTAGATAACATGATCGGTGATTTTGAATGACACACTGTGTTTTATACTAAAAATATAACGAGCCAAAAGTTGGTTATTGGTCTACTGATTTTTACTTATTCTCCTTTCACCACGTGACTTCCTGTTGTCTTAAACACATTTCTTCGATAGTGCTGATTCACTTCAGTCTTCCCTGTGTGTTTTGTTTCGTGCCAGCGTCACTCAACCATACTGCATTAGGCGATATAACGCACATATTATTAGACTTCAAAATCAAAAATAAATTTTACTTTTTTTTGGGTCAAGAAATGCCGAATGTTTCCTTATGTGGAAATGACAGATATTTCCATTCCTATTACTTCTGCCACATTCCTTCATTTTATTATTATAATGTTTGTGGCATCATCTTCTCAGAAAGTAATTTTAAGTAGCTAATTTCAAGGCACTATCCGAGCTGTAACGTAAAATGGACAGTGTAGAAGCATTATCTGCACACATTTTGGCCGTTTCGTTTTGATGGATAGGGTTTTGCGGATGATATGTGCAGTTCCGCACAAAGTAATATTGTAAACTAGAAAGGGTTACTGAATGATAAATAATCAAAACAGGGGTTGGAAGTGAAATAGTAATCTTTATTACATCAACAAAATACAATACTCGCCAGCGGCCTGAATAGGTAAACCACTGCTACTTAGACAGCATGTTAACCTCACTTACAATAGTGTCCAACGTATTTATGAGAATTGGGACATACCCATTAGTGTTCATAGGTACATATATATATATATATATATATATATATATATATATATATATATATATATATATAGGGGAGTTCCAAATATGTACTCACTTTTTAAGTTGTAGTAACCTAGAAAAGGTTACTGAATGAGGGCTAACCAAAACGGAGGTTGGAAATGAAATGGTAATCTTTATAACATCAACAAAATACAATACTCACCAGCGGCATGAAGTAGGTAAACCACTGCTAGTGTGGACTACTTAGCATTTACCCCGACACACACACTTACAATAGTGTCTGACGTATTTATGATGATTGGTACATACCCATTAGTGCTCTCTTTTGAGGGAGAAGAGTTTCCCAGGATTTGCGTGAGATAGGTTAGAATGTTGATATAATTTTCAATGTAGTTATTTCGCTAAGTTATGACTATATATAAATTTATTTGAAGCCAGTACAGGGCAGACACATGTTGGATAATTAATAGTTTCTTGGCATCTGTCTTATTCATTAAAATATGTAGTAAATTGGATCTTTTTGCCAGGTTTTGTTCCTGAACAAATAAAATAAGTTGCGTTGCTATATCAACCCGGAAATCTGCAATGACTGATGAATCACTGAAATGTCAAAAGATTTGAACTGGCAATGGGTACAGGCAATATAAGGATTTTTATTTTAATTTGATTTTCAGTTTAGATAAATACCATTTTTCTTAGCTATTTGTTTGATTTTTTACTTCTATTCTTGGTAGTTTTATATTAAATCTCGTTTTATATTAAAACGAGATTTATTAGATCTCGTTTGTGGAGCTATAGAAACGTTATTATTTGCAAGTTCTTTCATTATTGTTTACGTATTTATTTTAATCTCAATTTATTATTTATTTATTTTCAACTTCTTTCATTGTTATCATCTTTTATTATAGTTATTAATTTATTTACTGTTAACGTTTCTTATTTCATTACATCTTTTTATTATTTATTTCTTTACATCTTTTTATCATTTTCTAAAGGATTTTATTTATGCATTTTTCATCTGTTTTCATTCATTTATTTTCATGTTCTCTCATTATTTATTTATTTTATTCTTCATTTTTTTTAATAGGTATCACCCCATGCAAAGCAGTAATGCCACTAAGACACAAAGGGGTTACAGGGTGTAGAAGAAGTAGAAAGAGGAACATTAATAATAATGAGGAAGAGAAGGAGAGTAATCAGAATTGTTGCAGTAGATAGCGATTGACATTACATTTAAACTTTTGCAGTTTAAAGTTGGCTTGAAAGCATGAAGCCTGAAGGAAGTTCCACAAGCGAGAAGTGCGAGAAAAGAAACTGTTAGCATAGAACCTACGGCCAGATCTAACCAGCTCAACTGTAAAAGGATGGGATCATGACGCCAGTCTAGTACAGCGCTAAAATTCAAAAAGTCAAAGTGACATAACGAAGAGCTCATCCGAAGAATTACTTTGAATTTCTATTATTTACTGTTTATTTATTTTCATCTCTAGCAGATCTCATGCTGTAATTTAGTGATCAGGGGCGGGCCATATCAAATAAGCATGGGTGCTGTCATTTCTTTCTATATATCAGCAAGAACTTTCTCAGAATTGTGACTGGCCCAAACATGCTGTTTTCTAAATAATATCCGTTCAAATCAGAGTCCTAATTTTACTCAGCCAATTTTTGTATTCTGTCTGTCACAGTTCCAAGTGGGCCACATCAACATAAACAACATCTACTTCCTTAAGACTCACAAGTGTGCTACCTCATGTCTCGAACATTCTTCTCTTTTTCATTACGAATCCTGGTGCCGCTAAATAAATGATCCAACACCGTTTGTCTTCCTTCTGGGGAGTAATGACGTCTCGCCTTCTTGCTTCAATTACATTATCACATTGCACGATACTATACCAGAGGAGCTTTACACCCTGATTTCCCACTACTGCAGGTGTTTTATGCTTATGCAGCATATCTGCTTTCTCCAGTATGTATTTACCACAAAGTATCCAGTGTACATTATTATTATTATTATTATTATTATTTTTATTTTCTTTGATTTCTGGCGTTTACACATTTCTTTCCGGGTCCCGCCCAGGGACATAAGGTTAGAAATGGCGTCATGACACTTTCCACTGACAAAAAAAAAAAAAAAAAAAGATTACATAGATAAAGCCCTTCGTAAGGTGTGGGCTGTACTTGTCAGAACAATTTTCTGTATCTCCTTGAGGCATGGACTTCCAGGAATCCCTTCAATTAGTCTACTGGAATCTTTTCCAACCAGTCCTAGGGCTCCAACTACAACAGGGATTGTTGATGTTCCCATATGCCACATTTTCGCGATTTTTTATTTCAAGGTCCTTGTACTTTGACAACTTTTTGAATATCTTCAAAGATACATTGCAGTCGGCAGGGACTGCCATATCAATGAGGAGGCACCGTTTTTTTGTTTGTGGTCTTTAATAACAATATTGGGCGGTTGGCCTTGATTGTTCTGTCAGTGTGTATTGTGTAGTCCCACAGAATTGTAACAGGTCCCTATCTCCGTAACCGGGTCTGGGTGGTGTTCATACCAGTTTCTTTCAGTTTTCTTCCCGTAGAAGTTGCAGATTTTCCAGTGCAGATATTGGCCCACTCTGTCATGTCGGGTTTTATATTCAGTGGGTGCCAACACCGTACAACCTGCTACAAGATGATCAATCGTTTCTGGATATTTATCACAGAATCTGCATTTTGGGCTGACACAATATTTTTGTATATGTGCTTGATAATTCCTAGTTAGCAAGCATTGGTCCTGCGCAGCAAGGATAAAACCTTCAGTTTCCGCTTTCAACCCTGCACTACGTAGCCACTGATGGGTACGGGTTTATTATTATTATTATTATTATTTTTGTTGCTGTTTTTGTTGTTGTTTGTTATACGCCCTGCATCAAGTTTCATATAATAAAATTCAAGAATATTAACATGTAATCAGTTATAGCTCTGAGTTTGTTTAAAAGAAGCGTAATTTGAAAAAGGTTAAATCAAATCAAATATCTTTAATGTCAAGATATTTAAAATTATTCTTATTGTTATTATTATTATTATCAATAATAATAATAATAATAATAATAATAGGGGCAGTAGTAGCAGTAGTAGTAGTAAATATATATGCCATTGAATGCTGCATAATTTCAGTACAGACGAAGAAGAAACTTGAAGCAAGAGCAAAGTGATTCTACAGGCAGATGCTGAGGATACGATGAACCGGACAGGTGAGTAACGAGGCAGTTTTAGAGAAAATGGAATCTAAAAGGACACGTATACTTAACATCAGGAAGGCAAAGTTGAACTTTCTAGGGCACATAATGAGGAAAGAGGACTTGTAAAAAATGATACACACAGGACAGATTGAAGGCAAGAGAGCTAGAGGAAAGCAATGCGTGACCTACCAAGCGAGTTTAGAAGAGATAACAAAAAGGAAAACTTTAGTTAGAACTATAAATAACAAGAAATTGTCGCGAGCCATGATCCTGAACGTCCTGAAGGAGGAAGGCACGTAAAAGAAGAAGAAGAAGAAGAAGAAGAAGAAGAAGAAGAAGAAGAAGAAGGAGAAGAAATAGTAATATATAGACTTCTTTATGTGAATAGTCTCCACATTAGCCGTGCTAACAATGTTTTCCATTTATACAAGTCAGATTCGACAAAGGAGCTGCTACAACCGCAATAAGACGGCGAGTAACATGCCTCTCTCTAGAAATATTACTTAACGTACAGGTTATATTATAAACAGAATTAAATCACTAACGCGTATGACACGGAAATAAAAAAAATAGAAAAATTCGGTGAGCAAAAGCTGACAAAAATTCTGAAAATTAAAAAGAAAAAATATATATCCGTAGATTTAAATTACACATTGCAAAATTCGTAAGCTAAATATATCGAAACGAAGTCTTTTTGCAATATCAAAATCAATGAAATAAAGAAAACAAAGTGAATTACTAAATATATTGGCCTATAAATATAGCTGAAAAAGAAAAAAAAATCAACCTGATATTAATTAGGATTAGTTTATAAATGTAGTTTGAAAATGAAAAAAATGTGTTATCAATCATGATTGGCTTATACATGTAGTTTCAAAATTTTAAAAAATTGTGATATCAATTATGATTGGCATAACAAAAAAATATGTAGTCTGAAAAAGAATGAAACATTTATTAACAATGATTGGCATGTATATGTTGTTTGAAAAAGAATAAACCGATTATTAAATATGATTGGCTTATAAATGTAATTTGGAAATGAAAGAAAATGTTATTAATTATGATTAGCTTATATATGTAGTTTCAAAATTAAAAAAAAATGTTTTATTAATTATGATTGCATTATATATTTAGTCGGAAAAAGAATAAACCAGTTATTGATTATGATTGGCTTGTATATGTTGTTTGAAAAAAGAATAAACCTGTTATTAATTATGATTGGCTTATAAATGTAACTTGAAAAAGAATAAACGAGTAATTAATTTTGATTGGCTTGTATATGTAGTTTGAAATAGAATAAACCGGTTATAATTTATGATTGGCTTATAAATGTAGTTTGAAAATGAAAAAAAAAGAGTTAATTATTATTCCCTTATAAATGTAGTTAAAAAAAAACAGTTAATTATTATTGGCTTATAAATGCTGTTTGAAAAAATAAAAACGAGTTACTAATTATGATTGGTTTAAAAATGTCGTTTGGAAAAGAAAAAGAACATGTTAAAATTATGATTGGCTCATAAATATAGTTTTGGAAACGAAAACATGAAACAGTATTAACATAAATATAGAAAATGTAGAAATGGCTGAAGAGTTAAAAACGTGTTTAAGGCTATTTAGAAATATATTTCTGTTATAATTTATATGTTATTTTTGTATATATTTATCGGTTTTATTAAGCAACTATATATTCTAGATAATATTTAAATAGCCTTAAGAAACAGCAGACAATTCAGAAATCCAATTGTGTCACGTAATCTTGCTAACCAGATAAAGACGGTGTATGAAGTACTCTTTTGTATCAAATACAAATGATAGCTAGAAAATATATTCCGGTAGGAATTTTACAACATATGAAATAAACGGCTATTTTTATTCTTGGAATAAAGTAATCGTGCATCTGAGAAAATTATTTGAAAAAAAATTAAGCAGGTCGTACCAAAGAAGCACCCTGCCAGATTAGCGGAGGAGAAATTGATTGAAACAATTTAATCGTGTCGACATTTCCCTTTAGTATACAAGATTAGACGCTATTCTTCTTCAAATTATGGCGAACTTGGATTTTCATACACGAAAAAAAACCCAAACCCCCCAAAAACTGAGATTCAAAAGGAGTTTTTCCACTTGAAACCGTTATTACTTTAATCCTCGGTAAATTTTATTGTTTTAAAAAGCGATGATTAGAATTGTAATAAAATCTAAAGATATGATGAAAATGAGTTTATACATTTTCTTTGTTCTTGAGAATTTACAACAAAAATAAATACTATTTATTTATTAAATTGTTTATTTAAATGATTTATATATTAAATTGTTTATTGGAATCGTTGCCAAAATATCGGCTTATTAATGATTCGAACTTTATAAAGGGGGAAATAACAAGAATTTCATTATAGTTGGTTCACATATTTTTATAATTTTGTAAATGTTTATAAATAAAAATGTCTTCATATTTATTTTTTTATAAATTGGTAAATGATAACTATTGCGTTGCATTAGTTTTAATAAAATAGTATTAGTTTTTAGAATATTGTAAATATAAAATCATTCTTGTTAATAAACAATCTAATAGATAAATAGTGTTTAATATTTTTGTTTTAAATTTTTCAAAAAAAAGAAATGTATAAATTCCCTTTCATCATAACCTCCAGGTTTCATTAAAATTCTAAGAATCGCTTTTTAAAACAAGTATTGCAGTTGAGTGAAGGTAGTTAAAACAATGGCGGTGTCAATGGAAAAACCGTTCATTCGACACTGTTTTTTTTTTTTCGGACACGAAGATACAAGTTTACCAAAATTACTTTTAAAAAGATAGTATTCTTGTTACAAGGTCATAAGTAGCGAGTTCAAAAATCCATAGACGCTGGTGTTTTTTTTTCCCCTCAAGGTTAAACACTTTTAGCATAACAAAAAAAAAAAAAAAAATAAAATAAAAATTTTAAAAGATACTATTGTATGTTGAATTCTTCTTATAAGATCAACCACCATATTACCTATTAGAGTTTACTGGGCTCTATAATTTTATATACAGCCAGTGCAGTGATGACAAAGCATCGTTGGGTATAGGACTTCCTAGACGGGATTCAAGGGCCAAGTGAGGGATTTTCTCTCACACCGGTGGAAAAAAAAGTGTCCGTGATCAAGGTAAGCCAAGTCAAACTACAACAGAATTTCTCCTACTTAAAATCTCGTCTTGTTCACGGACACATAACCGTTGATTCCATTGGGGTGAACTCTCAACCCTCATCTTTAATTTCAGTTTACGAAGTCCTCCGTCAAGCAATGATGTATGAGCACTATAACGACCGCATACGTAGCTATGGAGCCCGATTACCACCTTATGTCATATGACCGTTAATCCTACTAGAAAGTTTATCCGCCCTTTGACAGGGGTTGTTTTTAATCCCGTTCGATATTTGCCATCATCCTCAAGAGAAAAGTCTGGTAGTCGTCATTGACGCAAGACTGCGGCAGATAGTACTGGATAGTAGCAGTAGCACACATTCGAATGGCCCGGGATAAACAAACGAAATGTGTGTGCCTCATAAGAATAAACAGATTTAGTGTTAGACTTTCTACGTTAACATTTTTTAAAGCGTTTCCCTCCCAAGCAAGGCGAGAAGGCACTAGGACGCAAGGGGTTAAAGAAAATTTGGAGCAAGATCAGATAGGAGTGATAGAAGAAAGGATGAGGATAAGGATAGTGGATAGATCAAGGCAAATGGAGATTGACATTACATTTGAATAGCTGGAGATTATAGCTCTCAGGGAAACTGGAATAGGGAAGGGAGTTCCACAGGCGAGAGGTGCGAGACATGAATCTATTAGAGTAGAAAAGACGGCTATATTTAGGAGTTTCGACAGTGAAAGGGTGAGAGCGGGATGCCAGCCTCGTGGGGCGCTTGAACTCATGAAGTCTGGGAACCAGCGAATGCAGCTCCTCGGAGCAATTACCATGAAAGTATTTGTAAAAAAGACAGAGAGAGGCGACGGCGCGTCTGTGAGAGAGTGACTGTAGACGAGATGCCAGAACATGGCCAATTATATTGCATATCCGCCTCTGGAGCCTATCAAGAACCCCGAGGCAAACAGAAGGGGCTCCAGACCATATATGGCAGCAATGCTCCATGCAAGGGCGAATTGTTGATTTGTAGATCTGGAGGATCGATTCCGGGGAGAAAAATTTCCTGGCGCGGCACAGGGAGCCAACTTTCCTTGCGGTGGACGAAGCAATTGAATACCATAAAGATAAACGATTCAACCAACTAGGGTTTACGAGGTTAATTACGAGATGCAGATAGACGAAAT
>CAHIKZ030003722.1:1537500-1547500 GCA_903632075.3 Acanthosepion pharaonis
GTTATGTACATTTATTTGAGTAGATATCCCTGTTCATGTTAGAACACAGAAATTAATGTCTACTGACATAGAACATTGAAAACATATAAAAGAAAAAATACCTCTCATAAGGTATCGACATCGAAATTCTGTTTTTTCTTTTTCCTGAGAACGCACCTTAGCCGGACATCTCTGATTTTTGCTCACTATAGTAAATGTTTAAATCACTAAGAGTCATATCCAGCAGTAATCATCATTGAAAAACAAATGCCTCGTCTGGTCCTCATATTTTAAAGTATAGACCGTTTCTTTTCTAAGGATAGTAGGTCATACACATCGATATTTTCCCTCATGCTCTACACGCTATAAAATAGCTCTTGAGCGAACGTGACATTCAATCAGGAAGTGCTTCATCGTATATTGTGCTTTACACGCCTCACATTCCGGCCGCTCCTCCTGTATAACATTTTTTTTATATGGCTAAAGTGTAGACGGTCCAAGACAGCTTCTTCTTTTTCTGTCTATCTGAATTCTAGTTTCCACTTTCATACGGCAAGCCTCACTTTAAAGATCGTCTTGTTTATGTTGCTACTCCTCTGGCATTTTCATTTGTGAAAGAATATGTTAATTCTGGTCGGTATAAGGCAGAGGTCGGCAAACTTTAAGAGAGCGCGGGCCAGAAAGCTATGTTGAGATTTTTGGTTAGTACTAGTGAGCCATCCAAAATGAGCTGACTCATTTTATAGTTCACCAATAGAAGGGTTAACCAATCAGATGGCTCAAAATATTCAATGCGACGTGTATAAAGGCGGCCATGTTTTTTTTTCCGAATATTCACTGGCAGTCTTTGATTTCGAAGAGTGAAGAATTAAAGAACAGCTGCTGGTGGTATTGGCGATATAGGCGGATTCAGTAGAGTGTCTGACTCGTGAGTATTAATCTTTAACGTTGTTTCATTGAACAGATTACGTACTGCTCTGTATTCTATATTCATAGACTATAGTGAATATCGTTAACAAGCTATACAGTATGTCGGTAGAAGGCCATGATATCAAATGTGGTATAATAAATTGTTTTGACCTCAGACCGCTCTGCCCAGAAGGCAGCCTTCGTCTGGAGGTTTAAAAAAGAAACAACGAAGTTAATGTTATATTATTTAAACAAGGTTCCTTATTTTACTTCAAGAATAACAGGATAACAACTAACGCAATCAACATAAAATGCAAATTTCTTACTACAAAGGAAATACACAGTGAGAAATAGCAAATTATTTAATAAGACACTTTCGGCGTATTCTTCGATAACTTATGAACATCAGGTGCAATATTTGTTGATGACAGGAGTAAAACCTCAAACCGCAACCTTGTTCTTAAACGACTTTTAATACATTTCATTTTCGTAAAAAGTTGATCACAATCACATGTACTTCCAAATACTGACACCATTATTTTTGCATTATTCAGTTTTCTATTTTCCACTTTCTTGTAGAAGTCAGCTGTGGATTCGGAATTAAATTTTGATTTTAAAAATTCGTCGCATTAACTCCAACCGATATTTTTCTGCCACTTCCTCTGCAAATTAATTAGTGTCCAGTCGTTAAGTTGGGAGGGTCCGGTAAAAATCCTTCGCGGGCTGTGTGTGATCAGGGGTCCAGAGATTACTTCCCCCTGGTATAAGCGATCTTATCACCGCCACGAGGTAACATATCCGGAGTCAACCTGGCTTCTAGGTCGGATTTACGTTCTCTTTAATTCCTTTGTGGCTTTGTGGTGTGATGGGACGGGGCAAAATGGACTTGATTTTCAGATTCAATGTGAAAAAAGCCAAGAAACATGTGCCTATTGCCCAACAATATTTGGGTCGAAAAAAATTTCGACCGGTGTAATCTAGAAGTGATATTGGGAGAAAACCGCTTGCATACGGATAGAAAATGAATTGAATAACTACGTCAAAATAAAATCAGGCGTAAGACAAGGATGTGTCTCCTCCCTAGATTTATTCAACTTCCACAGCGACACTAACAGGATTTTTTATCAGTGGGCGAAATCTTAATAATATGAGATACACAGTGCCATTTTCATGACTTGGATAGAAAACTACAGGGTCTCCAAGAGAGGCTAGTAGAAGAAATAGACAAAATAGTGGTAACCATCAACTGAAAGAAAACAGAAAGTATGGTCATCAGCAAGAGAAAACACCCGTGTGATAAATTGGAGATATAAACAGTAAGCAGGTGCAGAAGTTTAAATATCTAAAGAATGTTTTAAATGAGACGCCGAGATCCGAACACGCATTGGGTTAGCCGAAGAAACATTTTAAAAGCTAAGCAGAGTGCTGAGGAATGAAAAGATTTCGTTAGAAACAAAGAAAGAATTGCTGAATATGTTATCTATCATCTTACATGGCAGTGAATGCTGGACAATCTCCCCTACGGGTGACGAGAAAACCAGAGGAAACAGAAATGTGGTTCTACAAGAGGATAATGCAATTTCCATGGACAGATCGAGTAAGCAATAAAGAAATCTAAAAGAAAATGGCAACGTAAAGAACACTTTATTTTCAGAATCAGGGAAAGGCCACCTGACAGTTTTGAAACACATAATGGGAAAGGAGTGCTTGGAAAACATAACCCACACGTGGCAAGATAGATAGGGGATGGCAGCGAGCCACTTACCTGACGAACTTGCGTGAATGGATTGATGCTTGACGGGGGTGGGAGAAAATACTGGGCCACATGGGGTAGAAAGTTGTGAAGAGCCATGATCGCCTATGCCCTGAAGGGTCCCGGCACACAGAAGAAGCACGAAATAGTGTCTGAGAAACTGTTAAATCTTTTGAAGAGTGACGCTCGGTGCCAAATCTCTTTTACAGTTTTCGGCACTTAAAAAATGGATTTTATTTTGGAAGATGTTTCCTAGAAATTCTTTTATGCAAAACCCATACACATTCAGTTCTGTTATTGTTTTTGAGCTAAACTGTAATGATGTAGCCATGTTTGGAATACTTTGATTCGTTTGCGGAATTTTGTGCTGATTTCTTTTGATAAATTGTTGTGGTAGGATCCACCTAACTTGCATAGTGGAGTACCGACCATATAAATATGGTTGGTACCGGGAAGAGAGAAGGGAATCAAGAGATTCAACCAGAGACTCTGCCCGACTGCGACTCAGTCAACACATTCTCCAGGAACGGTCTTACCAGGAATATACAAAAGACTATATGTAAATATTGTGTACACTTTCTTGTTTCAATACATTTTGTTCTAAGTACATTTTGTGTTGCATTATTATTCCATGCATTAGTCAAGTTTCAACATAAATAATGGGGTGAATTTTTTATTTTATTTTTGAGAGTTCACTTACCATTCGCTTTAGGATACTTTGTGTGTCAATGGATAGAAAGATATTTTATATGAGGTATTTTATATGTTTGCTGAATAAAATTTACGATCAAATATTAACTTGGGATGTTAATTTGAGATGTAAAATTATTTGATAATTGTTTAAAAACTGCGCAATAAACATTTAGCGAGAACATTCAGCCATATTGTGTGAGCATGCGTATTAAAAGCAGTTTCTTTTTTTAAATAATCGAAAATGCTGTTGAGTGTTAAATTTAAATTTTAGATATTTAACGTTCGTTTAATTTTTCTTGTTTAACGTTAATCTTAAGAATAAATTTTTATTTTCTTTTTTGTATTTAATCGTGTTTATTTTTTTATTTTTCATGTGCTTTTTGCACTTGTTAATTACCTGTTTTGCAATGTTGAACGACCAAATTTTTTTTCAAATCGTAAAATATAAATTGTTAAGAGCTAAAGACAAAAAGTTTGGAAGGGAAAAATGTTTCCTTCTATGGTTCGTTAGTCTATGATACGAACACGTAACTAAATAATAAATCTGCGAGTTTCGGAATTTTAAGAAGCAACACTTTCTTTGTAAACTGATCAAGCAATAGCTGATTCGCGTCCCGATCAAGCCATCACACCGTGCTCAAAGTCAGCGAATAATTTGGAGTTAGAAGAGCGAATCATTGACGGAATTCTGTTGGCTGGTTCTTTGACGGAGCCCAAAGTTCAAACTCCTTTTCGATAAACACTTCACTGATTGACTAACGCTTCATTACGTTCAAACGCACTGCAGACGTTTTCGTTCGAGGATATAATTAAAACCTCAAAACTTCTTAATTTAAGCACAGATAATTCGTCTGCCGTTTCCTGAAGACATAATGAGACGCATAGCTTCTCACATGCATTATATTTTTTCTCTTCAGTTCTCTCTCTCTCTCTTTCTCATTCTTTCTGTCTCTTTTTCCCCTATCGTCTTCCCTTCAGGTCTTGGTTCTCACTGTCTATCTAGGATTTCTCTTGCCTGCCCACCTTTTTTCTTGTTCGGCTTATTTTACTGGCAGGGACTTGAAAGTTTAGAAAGAATGAAAATGTTTCCTATTAAATTTGATGTTTTATTCTCATCGATTTTGAGTCTGATTTTCCGTGTCTGCGCAAAACCAATTAAAACGATTTTTTTTTATCCCGAGCTTCCAGCGCCGACATAATCATTAATTCTTAAAGACGAAGAAAACTGTCTCGTCGCTTCGTAATCGCAGTATAGTCTAGCACAAAGCAATATTAATCCTACAGGTTCATACAGAACTTAATACAATAGTAATGGCTTGGTTGTTAACTATCAACTCTCCAGCGACCACATTAAATAAAACCCCACCAACGGCGGCATTGAAGAATAAGTAGCCGTAAAGAAAACAGTGCATAGACAAGGTGCAATGGGTAAATTGTCGCCATTTTATATTTTTAATTTTGCGCATGCGCGTTCTTTGTTTTTGATTTTGTCGACTGCACAGTATAGTAAGGTCGGTTGGTCACCATCTGTGAGAAAAAGAGCACCATAACGCGATTCACTCTGCCAAACATTTGGAAACGACAGGAAGTTCCAATACGAACATTTAAGAATGTTTGGGTGTCGATTTGAGGATGGCGCATAGGATTCGGAAAGAGTTGGATGTGTCTTTACGAAGGTACGACAGCTCGGAAAACTCACGCTGGTCTTTCAGATAAGAAAAGAACTCCCAAATTTATTGGTGATGGCCTTGAGGAGTTAGTACTGCATTGGTTCAAAGGCGTGGCTACTGAGTGACCCTATGTCTGGCAAAAGGACTCTGCACAATGCTGCACAAGCAGGGGGACACAGTGATGGCTATTAAACAATGTCTGCAACCACATCACCCCTTACATCTGGCCACCTAACTCCCCAGACTACAACCCCCTTGATTATTATGTGTGGGAGGCATTGAGCGAGAGACCAAAAGAAAACCTTGTAACACCAAAGATGAACTGAAGGCAACGATTATTGCTACATTCACCATCTTAAACAAGGAGAACGTCCAGAAGAGTTGCAGAAGACTCCGAAGACGTCTGGAGGCCGTAGTTGAAATCAACATTGATTTTATTAAATAAATTTGCTCTTTACTATTTCAAGTTACTTTTGTGCAATTTTGGTAAATATATCTGTTAAAATGAGATTTCAGTGTTATTTTCATTTTTGCGTAATTTAGACTAAAATTTATCCATCGCACCCTGTAATGTTTTATAAATTTGCCCGAGGAAAAATTTTGTCTGTGGATTGGTTTGGTTTATTTTGTTTTACAGTCTATGGGTTATTTAATGCTGACAAGATTTTTAGGAAAGATTAGTATGGATGGAATATGTATTCTTTGCAAAAATCAGTTTGTAGATCAGGTTTCATTGACGCATTTTGGTAAAGAGGGATTTTGTCGAGTGTCAAATAGTTTACAGGAAATATTTTTTCTCAAAAAATGTATTACTGGTAATATTATTGTTTTTAAAAATGTACTTTTTAGTTTCTATTTTTATATTTTCATAATGTTTTGACACCAGTTTTGGGGTTAACTATTTGCTCGTAGCTGGGACCCAAACAGGTGTTACCACCCCGAGTCTGGGTAGACCTGGGAACAATAAAAATTAAGAGGGGGGCTCCACGCTCTTAAAAACCTCCGAATCAGAGGCCTTGCTACCTGATGTAGTTTATCGTCATAACGAATTTTGTCTGGATGTGAACACCTTACACCCGTAGAATGTAATACACCGCACCGTAAAACATGAACAATCAATTTTATTCACGTAATATCCATAAAATGTGGCACGAGGCCGATTGCTCAGACAGCGGAAAGGCCTAGTTATTTGTACTATCATTTAAATTCCTTCTTTTATTTTTTTTACTAATGTTCACCAAATACAAGGCTTAAGAGCCACTCAAGTTAGAAGATTACTGTGTTGTATTAGCTTAAGTAAGGAAGCAAGGGATAAACCTCTAATCGTGCTATTCTTCATCTGCCGTTTCCCCTTAGGCGATTATGGCCCTCAATAATTTCCTCTCTTTTGTAGCTCCTAATAAATTTTGTCTTTTTGTCATTTCTCCCCAAAGCCTGTTCCGTTAACCCAGGGGTGGCCAACCTTTTGATTCCATGCGCCAATATTTTGTATGATTAATTTAAATGCGCCACACAAACATTCACTTCCTTTCAGTACGTGTTGTATTAGGTTGGTGCAAAAATAATGACGTAATAATGTCGTTTTTTAACGTATTTTTAACGTCAAAAACGACATTATTACGTCATTATTTTTGCACCAACCTAATAATATGGACATATTTTAAAGATATAACAAAATCTATTTATTTGAAAAATATATACTTATGACCAGGGGCGTATCCAAAAGTTTTGAAATAAATATAAGTTGTGCAATAAATATAAAATCACTGAAATGAATGAGTAGAAGTGGTTTAGTTTCTTTTCATCAAAAGGATGCAATGCGCCACTTGTAAGCATTCAATGCGCCACTTATGGCGCATGCGCATCAGGTTTCCCATCCTTGCGCTAACCATTTGCTCAAGCTCACTAAGTAGGTTATGCGTTGTTTTCCTCTGTCTTGATTGCCTTCAATCGGCCCTGTTAGTATCGGATTTTCCAAGCCCTCTTTCCTCATTAGGTGTCCTAGAAATGTCAGCTCTCTCTCTCCCTGATGTTAAGTATAAGTTTCTTTTTTGTTTCCATTTTCTCTAAAACCTGTTGTTATTCTATCCATGGTATCCTTGGCATCCTTCTGTAGAAACACATTTCCGTTGCTTCAAGTCTCTTCTTCATCCTTGCGAAGATTCTCCAACATTCCCTGCCATACATGAGGGTATATATCACGTAACACTACTCTTTTCTTTGTTTCTAATGAAATTTTCCTGTTTCTTAGTACTCTGCTTAGCTTTTGGAATGCTCCTTTCATTATCCCAATGCGCCTTCGGATTTTCATTATCGCACGTTCCGTCCTCTGTTAAAACACTTCCCAGATACTTAATTTGTTTTGTTTGTTTGATTCTGGCATCTCCGATTTGTAATTTGCATTTTGGGCTCACCCTTTTGCTAACGACCATGTATTCTGTCTTCTTGCAGTTGTCGTTTAGTCCTTTCTTCCCACTTTCGTTCTGTAGGAGCTGGTCAAAATCAATCGGTAATATTTATTTTTGACAAAGATCTCATTCTTCCTACAAATCACAATAGCAGAAATTGTCTATGAACTACGCACATTTCTTCCATATTCCATTTGTAAGGAGGAAGATTATCTCACACATCTCCCCCACCATCTTGGGACCGCTAATTTGTGGAACAAAGCTCCGCGTCGATACTTCCCTGGCACTTTTGCCGGGAAAGTTTTAAAATAATAGACCCAGGAGCCCCCAACACCAGGCAGTACCTCTCCTTCGGTAGGGAGCTAGAGTCAATATCCGACGCTGTAGGTGTACCCCAAACGGGAAGTGTCGATGGGGCTTGAGTATTGTCGCTAAATCCGCTTTAAAGTGATCTTGTGTCACCTTCGGGAGTGACATTGGCGCAGTGAAAAATCCACTTCCCTGCACAGCACATTGGTAACCCCGTCTTTTTCTGTCCTCATAATCTTCGCTTCCTTCTACTCACTCTTACATTTAAATGCCACATCTAGTTCACTAACACTCTACCTTGAGTGTATCTTTGGCCTTGTAGTGAGGGAATGTTAGTATAAAAAATAGATGTCGAGAATACCTAGAACTTCGAATTGGTTTTGCATCGTACCTTATCATATATAACGAGGCGTTTGATAGACATGTTTAACAAGATACTTATTGGCTTTAGGTGGATACAAGACAAGGACTCACACTTGGGGTTTTCAGTTAAGTACGTACGTATCCACGTGCACTGATACGTTGGAAGAATGCTTGATTTTCTTCTAAAAGGTAACTCTATTAAAAGATGCAGTTAATAATTACGAATGTATATTTGAGAGAACTTGCAGTTGATAAGCCAGTAGAAAAGGTGTCTAGGAAACGAGGAACAATTTTGTTTGCTAATACTATTCTGCTGTTCGATTATTTTAAGCATCATGTTTAACACAAAAAGAAAATTCATTTTCATCGAGTGAATGCGACGCAGACTTCACATGTTAAACAGAGATGGCGACTAAACTGTGCTTCGAATAGGCGATCAGGAGGATACGATTTTTCTTTTGGAGATAAATCCAGCCAGGATTCGTGTTCCAAGAATCCCTTTCAATGAAGTATTCAGGAAATTTCTGTGTAACTCTTAAGTTGGGAGAAAGTGAGATTAAAGCAGTAAAACATATAAAAAATATTCCACAAATCCCTTTTATACCAAATATTACGTCTCTCTGAGTTGTACCTTTTTTTTTTGTAAGCATTTCACCCCAAGAAAGGTGGTAATACCAATAGTACACAGGGTGTTACAAGGAGTGAAAGTATAAGAGAAAATTGAGAATAGGTAGGATTACGGAAAAGATAAAAGATGAATGGGTTTCAAGAAGACAAAAGATGGCGATTGACGTTGCATTTAAACGTTTGAAGATTGTAGTTATCAGAGAAGCAATTGATTGGAAGAGAGTTCAACAGAAAAAAAAGTGTGAGAAAAAAAATTAGAGTAGATATGGTGGTTGTATTTCGCTCTTTCAAAAGTAAAAGGATGGGAACAAAATTGCTAATTTAGTAACGCACTTAATTTTCTGTATTCGGAGCACTAAGAAGAAAAGCTCATCTAAGCAGTTTCCATGAAAATATTTTTAGGTGAACTAAATAATTTCTCGTGTAGCTGCGCAAACAATGGGAATACCCGACAGAAGAAAAAAAAATATTGCTGGAAAACATATCTGTCATAGCAATAGGCAAAGGACAAAAGGAAGACAAAAAGCGAATTTCAAAGAGAGAGAGAGAGAGAGAGAGAGAGAGAGAGAGAGATGTTTTATTATGGCGTTTTGGCACTTAACATTTAAAGTAGCAAAACCGTTAAACAACTTACAGAATGGAAATATAAATTAGTCGTTTGAAAATGTCGAATGAATTAAATTCTATCACGTTTTTGGCAATTGCGCCCTCGGGTCTTCAACAGGTGTATGTTAATCCGGGTAACCTACAGGGAAATTCGAAGTCTTTATTTAATCTACGCGGGTAGTTTGTGTTTTTGTCACTGCCCATGTTCTCAGAATAATTTAACCCCGTAAATTAAATAAAGGGTTCAATTGGAAATTATTTGTAGGTTATCCGGATCGATATACAATTGTTGAAGACCGAAGGCGACAACGGCCGAAACGAACGATAGTCCGAATGTAAATAATGATAATTTATAATCCCAGATATTCTAATGAGGAAGAAAAAATATTTCAAACGCAAGGTCACATTTTCATTTGAAAATCGTTCACTCCCAAAAACGCCGTCCAAACTTTCCATCGACGCTCATCAATTATCTTTGCTTTCTTCAAGTACACGGAATGTCTATTATTTACAGTGCCGGAAAGTCTTTAGGATTCGGGCTTATATTGAAAATTGTCTTTCTTTGAACGTTTTGCGCTGAACTTGCTCGTTAGGGCGTTAGCGTACACAGTGCAAAGCGCAAACGAATTTACGGGTTATTTGGTGCACAAACCTTTGCGAAGTCCCAAGTTCTTCTCACACAT
>CAHIKZ030003722.1:1552500-1585000 GCA_903632075.3 Acanthosepion pharaonis
TTGAAAGAATTCCAATTTTCTTCAAAAATTAAGAAAAGATAAATATTAGGCAAAATGCTCAAAATATATTGAATAAAGAAAAAAGACTGACGCCAGGGGGAAACGTATTCATTTGACGCCCTTATTCATCCATATTTATATGAACTAGAATTAGATATTATAATTTTGGAAAGTGAAAATTCTACTGAAACATGTAGGAATGTTTCTATTGGGTTGGTGCATAATTATCAGGCGTTTTTGTAGTCGAGTTATTTGTCAGTAAGATTGCTGTTTTGTTTACTTTTTTAAATAAAAATATTATTTTATTTTTAGGTAATATAAATGCGTGTAGATAATCATACCCATTTAAAAAATGTTATTGTTGAATTGTCATGTTTCGTTTTTCATAATAAATATTGTTTAAAAACGCCTGATAATTATGCACTAACCCAATATGTTTTCACCTGAAATATCAGAAATAAACCCCCAAATTTCAGCGACAGGTTCAGAATATGTTAGAAAATGAATGGGGGGTCAATTTAAATTGCGGCGAGGAGGGATATACAGAAAACGCTAAGAAGAACATTTTTGTCATCTGCTTTTGTAGTTGATATTTAGCTAAATGCAAAAGTTTGCAATTGGCTCTCGGGGAAGGAAGTGGTTGTCAATGTTTTCATGAAAGTATTTTGTGGATTTCAAGACAGAGAAAGAGAAAGAGAAGAAATAGGGGGCGAGAAAGTAGAGAGAGAACAAAAGAGCTAAAAAGTTACTAAGAAGAGAGATATGAGAGAAGTGAGAAAGAAAGAGTGAGAAAAGAAGTGAAAAGAGACAGGGAAAGAAAAAGAAAGTACATAGGCTAAAACAAATAAATAGAGAATACCAGCTGAAAGGAAGATCCTAGAAAGAGAGAAGAAAATTAGATAGGCAGAAGGAAATAAAAGAAAGAAGAAAGGAGAAAAAAGAAGGTATATAGCTTGAAAAAAGAACATCGGTCGACAGAAAGAAAAAAGGAAAAAAGAACATGGGTCGACAGAAAGAAAAAAGAAAGAAAGAACATGGGTCGACAGAAAGGAAAAAGAAAGAAAGAAAATAGGTCGACAGAAAGAAAAAAGAAAGAAAGAAGGTCGACAGAAAGTATATATTTTAAAAGAAAGATAAAACTAAATTAAAAACAGAAGAAAGAAAGAAAAAAGCAAGGAAAAAGAAAGAAAGAATATATTTTGAAAGAAACAAAAACAGGAAAGAAAAAGGAGAACGAAGATAGCCTGAAAGAGAGAAAGAAAGAAAGAACGGAAAGAAAGAAAAAAACAAGAATATAGGACGACAGAAAAATATTTTGAAAGAAAGAAAAAATGTGCTAAAAAGAACATAGTCCGAAAGAAAGAAAGAACATTTTCCGAAATAAATAAATAGAGAAAGAAAGAATGAAAAGAAAAGAAAAACAAACATAAGTCGCCAGAAAGAAAGAAAATATTTTGAGAGAAAAAAGGAAAGAAAAAAGGAGAAAGAAAGACCATTGCCCGAAAAATGAAAGAAAGAAAGAAAGAACATAGCCTGAAAGAAAGAAAGAATAAATTTTGAAAAAAAAAGGAGAAAGAAAGAAAGAAATGATATAGATCGACAAAAAAACAGTTCGAAAGAAAGAAAAAAGGAAATATACAAGAGAAAAACAGAACATAACCCGAAAGAAAGAATAAAGAAAGAACATAGTCTGAAATAAATAAAGAAAAGAAAAAAGAAAGAACAGGTCGACAGAAAGAAAGAATACATTTCGAAAGAAAGAAAAAAGGAAAGAAAAAAGGAGAACGAAAGAACAGAGGCCGAAAGAAAGAAAGAAAAAAAAAACACACTCCAAAAGAAAGAAAGAAAAAAGGGAAGAACGAAGGAAAGAACATGGTCCAAAAGAAAGAAAGAAAGAAAGAAAGAAAGAAAGAAAGAAAGAAAGAAAGAAAGAAAGAAAGAAAGGGAATGTAATGAGGTAGATAATAAGAGAGCAGAAACCAAAGAGTTACGACTGATTTCTCTTGGACAGTCAAATCTTCTTGTCCAATGTGGAGAACAGGAAATCCAGTGAATGTCGCTTCCACAAGCGCATAAAATTTAAAATAAATAACAGCGAAAGCTTGAGAAATAGAATTAATGAAAACTTACAGACGTGATGGAAAATTATCTTCACAGCCCGAGATTGATATCTCATTGGATAATCCAAGAAATGCACAAACTTACCTGAAATTAAAAAAAGACAAGAAACATAATTACAAAAATGAAACAAAGATTACCAAAAAAAATTTCGAATGACTATTTCTACATTTAGAACATTCACTTAAAAACTAACCAATCTAATAATAACAGCATTTCCGTTACCATGACAGACGCATAACTTAAAACGAAATACGGTGATATTAAAAGTATATTGCGAATAAAATATTCTATAATGTAATTATACGTTTACGAATATAAATTGAGAGGACAGGATGTTGTATCAAATCAAGAAATGTTTTAAAAATACATCATTCGTGTAATGCTTAACAAAATTGAAATTTCTTGAATACTTAAGTATATATTTTAAATGATGAAGAAAAAAATATTCTGTCTGTTTAGGCAGCAAATTTTCCTTAAGGTAAATACTATTGAAAACGATAGAAATATCTATGTCTCTTAATTGTAATGATCGTCTTTTCCAAATTATGATTAAGCTTTGTCAAACAAGGAGGAAATTCCGTCAAACTTTATTTCGGAAGAAAACGTAAAAGGAATATGGCTCAAGCTTTCGAAATTTCTCAAATCATCAGAGACAACTTTTGTGAGATTAATAAAATTCTAGAAATGTTTTCATGATGCATTGTTTTTTGTGTTTTTTTAAAGCTGTTATTGGTTAAACCAGGGATCGGCAACCCCCGGTCCCCGGGCTAAATCCGGCATGCCAAGGATTTTTGTCTGGCCCGCCAGTTTAATGCCTGGACATTAAATTATGTAATTAATTTGTGGAGCAAGTTTCAAAAAAAAAAATTCCTTTGGAATTAATTAACTTACAATGCGAGAATTTTTAAAATCAAAATTTAATTCCGAATTCACTGTTGACTTCTACAAGAAATATGTTTTGACAAGCGGAAAATAGAAAAGCCTATTAAATAATGCGAAAATGATGGCGGCATCATTATTTGGAAGTACATATGCTTGTGAAGAACGTTTTTTCGAAAATGAAATCTACTAAAAGTCGTTTGAGAACAAGATTGGGTGATGACCACCTGGATGAAGTTTTGCTCCTGTCATCGACAAATATTTCACCTGATGTGAAGAAGTTATCAAACAATAAGCAGAAAAAGTGTCTCATTAAATAATTTGGTTTTTTTAACTGTATTTCATTTGTAATAAGGAATTTTTTTTTTTTTGTTGATTGTGTTAATTGTTAGCCTGTAGTAAAATAAAGGAACCTTGTTTAAATAATATAGCTTTAACTTCGTTGTTTTTTTCTTTAAACTTCCAGACCCAAGGTTGCTTTCTAGACAAAGCAGCTAAAGATCGAGACAATTTGTTATATTACATTTGATATCAAGACCCTAAGATATTGCATAGCTGTTTGGACTGCTCTCTCCAAAAGTTAAACGTTAAAAGTCACGTGATAAAAGCTTTGTAGCGATTTTTGAATTCCGCATTGTAAAACCAGTGTTTTTGATATATGCAAAATATCTGTCATTTTTTATATATATATATATATATATATATATATATATATATATATAGTTTATACTTTTTATGCATACACTTTTTTGAGTAAATGCTTCGTTTTATTTCATTTAATGGTATTATATTTACCGGCGTGAATGTTCGAGAAATTTCGTAGAATATATGAGTCATGGACCTGTACCCTATACGGAACCGTTATTAAACCTGACGTGCTATAACCGTTCAGCCACAGAGAACTCCCAGTTTAGCAAAGCTCGAATTACTACTTTGAAACACGCACTTTCGCCGATTTTTCTCGATCTATCATATCTGCTCTGGAATTTTAGCCTAACGTAAACAATGACAACATATATGAAATGGATTAAATCCGATGAGTATTTTAATCTTCAGGTGCTGATTGAAAACTAACCATTGTATAATTTAAATTTTTATATTTTTACCACATATAAAATAAACAAATAAGTATAAATAAATGTGAAAAACATCAAAAAATTTATCGATTTATAAACAAATGTGCAAAAACACACATCCACACAACTTATATACATCCAACTAAAAAAATAGTATTATAATTCAAATACAAGTATGAGCATATAATTAATTATAAAAATATTACAAATCTGAACACAAATATCATGTCATATCCAAAAGTGCAGTTATATAGTAATATAAGGATATTTCAACATATCAAAAAATACAAAACCATATCTATATATCACCCTGCTTACAATATTCACATGAAAAAAAAAATAAATTGATAGATCAATGTGCATACACACACATAGAAATATAAATGAATATACATGCATGTGTGTGTGTGTGTGCGCGCGCTAGATGTGTATGTGTGTGAGTGTGTGTGTTTCGTTAAAGACGATTTTTCTTGTGTTCGTACAAGTGTTTTCTTTGCTGGAAACAAAGTGTGTAAAAGCTGTACAAATGTCTTGCCAGTCCAAGCGCTTTCGGCTATACTTTTAGCCATTATCAAGGATGATTTTATTTTTTTTACTTTTAACTGAATAAATGGATCTAGAGTTATCGGAATGTTTTATTTACCAAAACCTACCAGACTCCATCCGAAACATACTCGAAGAAAAAACAAGCATAATAACCTCAACCACGTGTAAATAAAGATTCAAATAGAAATCCTAATAATAATAAAAAAGAAGTGAACACTCAATAAAATTAACCAGGAACACGGTCACAATGTGCTGAAGTAAAGTAATGAAGTGAATTAGCAAAAAGAAAGGTATCGGCTTGAATTGAAATCAATCAGGTTCGACATATTTTGACAGGTATTTGTTTTTAGGCCTACATTTGATTATTAATTCATTTCTCTTGTTTCGTAAATTAGTGTTTTTTAATTTTTTTTTAAATAAATCATTTTTCTACAAAGCATAGGTTACATCTATCGCATTTACCAAAGTAAAATTTACCTATTGCTGTTATGTCATACGTAATTATGGGTCTATTGAATACATCCTTTAATTGCTAGTAATAGTTAGAGAGATATATTTAGACTATCTATACATATTTTCCGATTATAGAGGTGAAGTCTTAGGCAGAGCAAGTCATTCTTTTCGCAAAGAGAAGAAAGAGACCTCCTCAGGTTTTGAATTCAGTTATGTCTTTCTGGACTTGTTGAAAAGCTAAAGAGTCTAGCATGCCTCACTATTTACCCAATAGATCCAGGTTATAAGAGATGGATTCTTATTTTTTCTAAGGGTATTCGCATAAAAGTGAATATAAAAAAACTCAATTGGAATTCGAACGTAGTTGTCTGATTCCTCGTTATACATAGATAATGACTGATTTCAGTTGCAAAACCTTCCGATTACCCCTCATATAATATATAATATTATAAGCTAATAATTTACCCTAGACATGCATGCAAATTATTTATCTAAATGTTATGGGATCTTACCCATAATAATAATGGACTATTCCATACTTAATAAATACTGCGCCTCAGGAGTAGGCAAGGAGCCAGACAGTAGTTCGACACTGAACGGTTGAACTCTCTACCTTTGGGCGGGGAGGAACCCGAACGAGGCTAAGCCGAGGGGCGGAGTCTCGTTCGGGGAGATAAACCGGCCCTGAGCCCGTTTATACGTGTTCAATGGGCATATTTTGGGGCCGAGCCCACGGGCTCGGAGAACCCACAATAAATAACCGACCTTGTGTCACATGCTGCCCCAGTGTGGGGGGTGGGACTGAATATCGTCAGTTAGTAGTTCGGCAGTCGATGTCGGACGACCGGCTGATCGGTTGAACTCTCTGCCTTTGGGCGGGGAGGAACCCGAAAGAGTTTACGCCGAAGGGCGGATTCTCTTTCGGGTAGGTAGACCGACCCTGAACCCGTTTATACGGGTTCAATGGACATATTTTTGGCCGGGCCCACGGGCTCGGAGATCCCACGTTAAAAAGGCCTTGTGCCACATGACGCCCTCGTGGGGGGGGGAGTGACTGAATATCGTCAGTCAGTAGTTCAAGTCGAGTCAGTAGTTCAAGTCGAGTCAAGAGTCGAGTCAGAGGCAGTCCGAAACAGAGTCGCGTTCAGACAATTACTGCAAGACATTGGAATAGTGATACTGGTCGAGACTACATTGTTCTCTCTACTAAACCTGATTGTTCATACTAACACTTCTAGTTCTCTGTATATATTCCTGTTTGTAATATATCTGTGTTATTCCATACCTGTGTTCGAGTTCTTCTTTATTGGTTCTACCTTGGACTATCACCGTAGTACAAGGAACCGGACCATAACACTAAAATATTATCAGAATTTGAAGAGAGAAAGGAATATGTATTCATATATATATATATATATATATATATATATATATATATATATATATATATATATGAGAGAGAAACAAAGGAATGTTTTGATTGATTAATTTGTTTTATACGGCTTATCAACCTATTGCAGGTTATTAAAAGCCCAAACAAATTTTAGATTGTAATATTTAATTTTTAGATAATAATAGTTTAGTTATACAAGTCTTACTAATTAACCCATAGCTAGGGGCGAAGAGGTGGATTCATACCTTTCGCAAGTGTATTTGCGCATAAGTAAATATAACTAACGAAACAGGAAATGGAACTCGTCTCTCTGATTAATAATTCCGAGCCCTTATCTAATACACCACGCGCACTTTTAAGCTTACAGCACCTGGTATTCCCAAGCGGTCACCTATCTAAATACTGACCAGGCTCAATGTTTCTTAACTTTGGTGATCTTATGGGAACCGGTGTTTTAATTTGATGTGGTGTGTGTTTTTTGTATGTGTGTGTTAAAATGAACGTACATATTTTGTGGGTTTGTATCTGTGTGCATGAGGTTGCATGTAAGTGTGTAACCTCTACGCGTGTTAACTCATGGAGCTTACTTCTCGAATTTCCCCAAATAACCCCAAGTAGATATGCGAGATACATGGGACATTAGCGCAATATGATCTTGATTAAAATAAAAAAAAAAATCTCTTCCCTTAATGGAAAAGTTTTCACATTCACACCCATTTTCCTGCATTAACCTGATTTCCGTATCAGGACAGTCTTTGCCAAGGGTGGATCACTGACACTCTTCTCAACTCTAGACTGTCATCACTGAAATCGTATTTCTTATCAAGGTTGTCATATTTCTCACATTTGCAACGTGTTATTCTAAGACGTATCGAACGGCCTATGTTTTCGCTCGAACTGACCTTCAATGCAGGCGAACTCCATGCCAATCGAATAAAATATGTTAAAGAAATACAATGAAATGTAATCGTTATAAGACTGAACAATAACAGTAAATATGGAAGGATAGGCAGAAAGATTTCAACTGTAGAAAGCCATTGCCATAGAATGAAACAAAATAAGAAAAAAATAGAAAGAGGTAGAGATAGATAGATAGATAGATAGATAGATAGATAGATAGATATATGGATAGATAGAGAGAGAGATAGATAGAGATAGACTGAGATTAGACATAGATAGACTGAGATTAGACATAGATAGATAGATAGATAAATAGACTGATCTTTGACATAGATAGATAGATAGATAGATAGATAGATAGATAGAGAGATAGATAGATAGATAGAGATAGATAGATAGAGAGAGAGATAGACTGAGGTTAGACATAGATAGACTGAGATTAGACATAGATAGATAGATAGATAGATAGATAGATAAATAGACTGAGATTTGACATAGATAGATAAATAGATAAATAGACTGAGCTTTGACATAGATAGATAGATAGATAGATAGATAGATAGATAGATAGATAGATAGAGATAGATAGATAGATAGATAGAGAGATAGACTGAGGTTAGACATAGATAGACTGAGATTAGACATAGATAGATAGATAGATAGATAGATAGATAGATAGACTGAGATTTGACATAGATAGATAGATAGATAGATAGATAGATAGATAGATAATATTTTCCCAACAATAGGGTAAATAAATACATTGACAAATCATTACAAAACAGAAAAGAAAACATTGTTACAAAGAAAGAATAGAAAAAATGTTGGAACTCAATAAACAAATAAATGAAACAGGTAAATAATAAAATTAATAACAACAATAATAAAATTAATAATAATAATAATAATAAGGAGAAGGAGAAAGAAGATAACAAAAGAAAAAATAAACAAATATACGGTTACTGAAAAAAGCAAGAAAAATGATCGAATAGTAAAGGTAATATTAGCCGTTTCCTTATAAGGAAACGCTCGGCATTCATTGACCGAACAACCACTATTGCTGTTGGCTGAACTTTATAAGATCTATCTCTTAAAACAAGTTTTCGGGAAACAGGTTCCTCAAGTCCAGTAGATCGCTCTTTCCTGTACTGATGGCATTTGTCATTCCTAATACTTTTATTTAAAGTAGTGCTGAATGTCGACATCTTAATTAAATCATTATAAGAAAGAAACACAGAAACTGAAAAGTTATTGCAACAAAAGAAACGTCGAGTCTGGTGTGGTCTGGTCTGGTGTGGTCTGGTGTTGGTCTGGTCTGGTGTTGGTCTGGTGTGGTCTGGTGTGGTCTGGTCTGGTGTTGGTCTGGTCTGGTCTGGTGTGGTCTGGTCTGGTGTGGTTTATATGGAAGGCTGTTTGGGAATATCATGTAATGTAAGATTGGAGGTGCGGGATAACGGCTCAGAATTGAAAATTACAGAGCAGAACTCTAATTTCTGTCGGGTTCGTTATATGTTCTTACGCGTAAATACCCTTGGGAAAGGTATGAACCCATTACTTCCCCCCGCTATGAGTTAATTAGTAGAATTTGTACCAGTAAAAATCATTATCCCCGAAAAATTCTTACAATCTAAAAATACTTTCTATCTTTAAATAACCTGTAAAATGTTGATAAGCATAAAAAAAAACAGATCAATCAACTAAGTAACCCATAGCTGGGGGAAAGTAATGGATTCATCTTTTTCTCAATGGCATTTACACATAAGTGAATATAACGAATTTCTTTCCTCCCAGCTATGGGTTGATTAGTAGAACGTGTATCAGTAAAAAATCATTATCCCTGAAAAATTCTTACAATCTAAAAATATTTTCTAGCTTTAAATAACATGCAAAAGGTTGATAAGCATAAAAAACCTCCAGATCAATCACACAACAACAAAAGAAGATAAAATAGAAAAAAATGATGTGTAAAAAAAAAAGACAAATGTTATTTTAACAAAATAAATCATAAAGAAGAGGATAGAAGGGTAAGAAAAAAAGAAAGTGTAATGTTTCAAAGTGAAAGGTTATGGCTACAAAATAAAAATGAAGGAAAAAAAGAAATAAAATAAGAAATCGAAGCGTTATCCCTACAAAAAAGAAAGAGAAAGATGGAAAGATGAAACGGATGACTGTTGTAGAGTAAACTAATACCCCTTTAATACTCTACAGATGGCCTGACTCATAGCCTTAAATAGTCTATGATTAAGGACTTCAGCAGTCGATTAATAAGTGATACTAAGCTGATTAATATTCGGACTGATCTTTGTTTGGCTATACAACATTTGACCCTCCTTTATTCCTTGTAAGTTGTCTTGTTAATTGTTTGGTAACTTATTATTCTGTGTTTTTTGTATGTATCCGTTAGCACCGCATACTGGTGATGAATAAATTTTTTTTTTTTTAAGCGTTTCACCTCAATCAAGGCGGAAAGCCACTAGGACGCAAGGGATTACAGAAAAATTTGGAGCAAGATCAGATAGGAGTGATAGAAGAAAGGATGAGGAGAAGAGTAGTGGATAGATCAACGCAACTGGAGACACAGAGACCAGAGAGAGAGAGAGAGAGAGAGAGAGAGAGAGTACCGGAAATCCCTTCCTAAACAAGAAACAAGGCGTAAGCCTCTACTCGTGTCCAAGCGAAGGGGGAGGAGTGTGGATCGGGTGGTAGGAAAGCCTACCTACTCCTATTACATATAACATATACAACAACAACAAAAAGAGTTAACGATGAGAGGGGGAGGTAATTTGCAAAGAGTCCTGGCTGACACTTGCATTTACCGTTTCGCAACATTAAGTTAAGTTTTAACTTAGTATAAGTCCCATTGTCTATTCTAAAAAGAAATTGAAGAAAATAAGGTTATCCGGATTTATTGTCGTGTCATAATGAATGCCCCAACATACGTGGCAGCGAGTGTTAGTCCGCTTCCTTCCTCCTGATAACAAGTGAATGTACAGCTTACCTTAATTCCAAGCATCGACCTGGGAGGGGGGGAATCAACGGCCAATCCACCGCCCTCACCAAATAGTGGGCTTGGGAGGCATGCTTTCAATAAAAATTAAGAACAACAGGAGAAAGAATGGTGGCGAAAACAATTCCAAGTTCAGAAATTTTATCAAGCAACAATAGTCGGCCACTAAATCATGAGAATACTGACGAGACACATTCACATCTGGCCAAAGACATTCAATTTTCCCTTTTTTTCCGATTATTCTTTCGAAACGGGACCATCGGATATTAAGTACTCCTTCTCTGTGGATCGTTCACCTCGACGATACAACAATGACAAAGAAGGCAAAAAATGGCTGTAAAGTGAAGCAGAAGAGAGGAGACGGGAAAAGAAAACCAGAAAGAACGTGAAACGTTCCCGCAACAAAATGAAACAACAAGGGAAGAAATTGGAGAAAGACAGAAAGAAAGTGAAACCTTATGGCAACAAAATGAGACAAAACGAAGAGAAGGGAGGATTGCTTGATTGATTCGTTTTTACGACTTATCAGCCATTTACAGAAAATATTTTTAGAGTTTAAGAATTTTATTTTAAAGGGAGATAATAATGATTTAGTAATAAAATTCTTACTAATTAATCCATAGACAGGAGAAGAAGAGTAAGATTAAACCTTTTCCAATGGTATTTCCGATTAAATGATCATAACTAACGTAACGGGAATTGGAACTCGGCTTTTCGATTAGCATTTTCGAGCCTTTATCTATTACACCACCCGCACATCTAAGTTTACAGAAGCTAGCATGCACAAGCGTTCACCCATCTAAGTACTGACCAATACGATCACCGAAGCTAACAAACGTCGAGTCTGGTCAGTACGTAAACAGTTGATCACTTGAGGATACCAGGTGCTGTAAGCTTGGATGTGGGGTTGGTACAGTGGGTATATGGAACGGAATTGTTAATTGGAGAGCCGAGTTCTAATTTCAGTTGTGTTTGCTTCATTTACTTGCACACAAAATCCATTGGAACAGGTAAGAATCTTTCTCCTCTCCCACCTGGCATGGGTTAATTAGTAAATCTTGTATGAGCAAATCGTTATTATCTCAAACATTTTTACAATCTATAAATATTTTCTGGATTTAAATAACTTGCAAAGGGTTGATAAGCCGTAAAAAACAAGTCAATCAATCAAAACTAAAGGAAACACATAGCGATAGAATGAGTGATATAATGTTTTTTTTCCTTGATGGCTTATCAACCTTTTGCAGGTTATTTAAAGCCAGATAATATTTTTAGATTGTAAGGAATAATTTTGGTGATAATGATTAATTGGTACCTGTCCTACTAATGACCATAGCTGGGAGCGAGATAATGGTAGATTCATACCTTTCCCAATGGTATTTGTGCGTAATTGAATGTAACAAACACGATTGGAATGGGAACTCGATTTTCAATTCCCAGGCGTTATCCATTACCCGACCCTCACACCCAAGATAACAGCACCTGTTATTCCCAAGTTGTCACCCATCTAGATATTGACTAGCATCGATGTTGCTTTACTTCAGTGATTGTACGAGAAACGGTGTTTTAAAGTGATATGGCCGTAAGCTTCAGATAGTAGGAGAAAAAAAAATAAACGAAACAGTAATTTAGATAAATTTATTTACAATTACAGAGAGACAAGAACAAATTAAAATATTAAATAGAATTGCTTTATGTATATAAAATAAAAGATCTTGATTTTTATGGGAGAAATAAAAAGAGGCAAAAATTAAATTGATCCCGAAATGGCTGCCATGATGTTCAGTAATCTTTTTTTCACGACGAGTTACACACGTATATTTTAATTGCCTGCATTGAATGATAATGTAAATAATTGATACATAGTCCGAAATATGCCGGTAATAGACTGGAAAGAAATTGTGTCATGACGTCTAGATATCTTTTCATAACTTCCCAATATTTAGAGGTACAGCTAAGTGTACTGACAGAGAACAGTAAATGCGACGCTGAGATATATTGAGATGGCCAAAGGCGCATTCAAAAAGCTAGGCAGAGTATTATGAGGCAGGAGGATTTCATTGACAACAAAGAAAAGAGTACTGGACTGCTACGGGATATCTGTCCTCCTTTATGGCAGCGAATGTTGGACGGTCCCCTCAAAGATGAAGAAGAGATTCGAGGCAACGGAGGTATGTTTCTACAGAAGGATGCTAAGGATACCATCTAAGCAACGATGAGGTTTTGGAGAGGATCCAAACAAGAAGGAAGCTTATTATTAAGCATCAGGAAGAAGCAGCTGAAATTTCTGGGACACGTAATGAGAAAGGAGGGCTTGGAGAATCTGATACTCACAGAGCGGATAGCGAGATAAAGGAAAGCAACGCGTGACATACTTAAGCAAGTAGATGAGAGAACAGTGTTTGGGAGAAGTAACAAAATGACAAATATTGAGAACTATAAGGCATAGGGAGATGTGGAGAGCCATGATCGTCTACGTCCAGAAGGGACACTGTACATAAAAGAAGAAGGATCTTGTGCGCCAATAGATCTCTTCACTACATTCTGTAAGTACTAAAATGTCACACAATTCAATCAGAAGTCTCATAGAACGACTTAGTTGGTTGATTTTGTTTATGATATATCAACCTATTTGGGTTATTTAATGCCGAAATCTGAATATTTTGAACGCATTGATATGCCTTCTACTGCAGATAAAATATATTGTTGAACATTTTGCTATAAAATGTAATGTTCGTCACTCTACAATAAAATGTATTTCTAATCATTTTGCTATAAAATGTAATGTTCGTCACTCTACAATAAAATGTATTTCTAATCATTTTGCTATAAAATGTAATGTTCATCACTCTACAATAAAATGTATTTCTAATCATTTTGCTATAAAATATAATGTTCGTCACTCTACAATAAGATGTATTTCTAATCATTTTCCTATAAAATGTAATGTTCGTCACTCTACAATAAAATGTATTTCTAATCATTTTCCTATAAAATCTACAATAAAATGTATTTCTAATCATTTTGCTATAAAATGTAATGTTCGTCATTACAACAAAAAAATCATTTTTATAAAATAATGTTTTCTACAATAAAATGTAAATCAATGTTAAAATGTAATGTTCACATTACAATAAATGTATTTCTAAATTTTGCTATAAAATCATTTTCCTACAATAAAATGTATTTCTAAATTTTCTATAAAATATAATGTTCACTCTACAATAAAATGTATTTCTAATCATTTTGCTATAAAAAATGTTCGTCACATTACAATAAAAATGTTCGTCACTCTACAATAAAATGTATTTCTAATCATTTTGCTATAAAATGTAATGTTCGTCACTCTACAATAAAATGTATTTCTAATCATTTTCCTATAAAATGTAATGTTCATCACTCTACAATAAAATGTATTTCTAATCATTTTGCTATAAAATGTAATGTTCGTCACATTACAATAAAATGTATTTTTAATCATTTTGATATAAAATGTAATGTTCGTCACACTACAATAAAATGTATTTCTAATCATTTTGCTATAAAATGTAATGTTCGTCACTCTACAATAAGATGTATTTCTAATCATTTTGGTATAAAAAATGTTCAATGTTCGTCTAATCATTTTCTAAAATGTAAATAAAATGTGTATTTTCTAATCATTTTCCTATAAAATGTAATGTTGTTCATCATCTCTATAAAATGTAATGTTACAATAAAATGTATTTCTAATCATTTTGCTATAAAATGTAATGTTCGTCACATTACAATAAAATGTATTTTAATCATTTTGATATAAAATGTAATGTTCGTCACACTACAATAAAATGTATTTCTAATCATTTTGCTATAAAATGTAATGTTCGTCACACTACAATAAAATGTATTTCTAATCATTTTCCTATAAAATGTAATGTTCATCACTCTACAATAAAATGTATTTCTAATCAATAAAAATGTACAATAAAATTTCTAATCATTTTGCTATAAAATGTAATGTTCGTCACATTACAATAAAATGTATTTTTAATCATTTTGATATAAAATGTATAAAATGTAATGTTCGTCACACTACAATAAAATGTATTTCTAATCATTTTGCTTTAAAAGTAATGTTTTGGTAAAATTTTATTTTGTTATAAAATATAATAAAAAGTTTTTTATTTGTCAATAAAATGTAATTTTTATATAAAAGTATTTTATATATGTTTTTTTATATATATTTATATATTTTTTTATATATTTTTATATTTTTATTTTTATATATTTTTTATATATTTTTACATATTTTTTTATATATATTTTTATTTTATATTATATATATTTTATATATTTTATATATATTTTTTTATACTTTATATATTTTATATATATATTTTTATATATATTTTTTATATATTCCATATATTTTTTATATATATTATATAATTTATATTTTACATTGTTATAAATATTTTGAACGCATTTATATGCCTTCTACTGCAGATAAAATATATTGTGGATCATTTTGCTATAAAATGTATTATTGGTCATTTTGCTATAAAATGTATTGTTGCTAATTTTACTATAAAATGTATTGTTGCTAATTTTACTATAAATAGATTTTATTCTGATACTTTCTTAGAGTTTTTTTTTGGGGGGGTTCACTATTTGCACATAGCTTGGACACTAACAGGTGCTACCATCCTATCAGGGTCAGGGAAGAACAGCAATTAAGAGGTGGTTGCAAGCTCTTCAAAACCTTGATGCCGGCTGTAGCTTATGAAGACTTGTTCCTGATGGCACTGGTAGGGTAACCTATTTTTATTTGTGTACATAGTCCCCAGAAATATATGCAAATGTACACAAAGTGGTGCAACATGCTGATGGATTTAGGCAGACCAGTGGATCCAGCTTATATCACTTGAGGATGCCCTAAATACGGGTATCACCTGGAGCCTGAAGTGTGGCATGTGGAGAACTGGCCTTGTTAGGTATGCTCGACAATTGAACTCCACCATCAAAACTCCAAAGTCCAATTAGCGATGTTACTAAAATATGGCCGCTATTGTTAAGGTCACAGTGTTAACAAGTTTACTCTAGAGGGTATTCTTCCCCTGCAGCGGCTGGAAGTTAACAAACGTTGACATAAAACTGCTGGATATGGCTTTGGGCCATACTACAAGAAATTTAGTAAAGTTACTAAAATATAAAGAAAGATGATGAAGTTTTAGTTAGAATCTCATTGCATCGATCTTTCAGGTTATTGTGAAAATACTTCCCTTAAAAATCAAGATTACAAGTCCTGACAGTTTTTCCATGGACTCAAACACCGAACACTAACGCTGTTGACAAAAAACGACTCAAGCTATTCTACGTACAGTTTTCTTATGTTTTCTTAATCCATGCGTGATACACGCTTAGGCGACCATGTATCTTTTGATACATGACTTGACGAGGTAGATTTTTCCCCGCAAAAGGTTGATCTTACTTTCTGCAGTAGATCAGTTGCCATCCAAGGCTACAGAACCCGGTCTGTCCTGCTATTTACCCATAGCTGGGGGAGAAGAAAAGGATTCATACTTTTCCCAAGAGTATTAGCACGTAAGTGAATATAATGGAATTCGATCTCGGTTTTCCGATTCCTCAATCCGAAACGCTATCCATTACTCCACCGTGCCTCCCCCCCCATAACGAAACTACAAGTATATAATTGAAGAAACGAGTCGGTAAAATCATTATTGATCCCTGTTCACTATTGACTGATGTTGCAATATAAATAACTAGCAGTAGAGCCCGGCGTTGCCCGGGGATGTAACAGTAAGAGATAGATCAAGTATCGACCATCATAAAAACTGAAAAATAAAATTGACAAAGATTATTGTTTAGGGTTGACGGACACGCATGTCTTAATTAGATTATTTTTTTTTTTTTTTTTTTACGAATTGGTCAAACCCAAACTCGAACAAAAACATTGTTTTCAATCGTTATGAGTCTACCAATTGAATAGAATTTCATTATAAACTAGTGTCTTGTAAATGGAATTTTTAAAGCATTCTGAATGTAAAAATAAAGAAAAAAGTGTGCAAGACAATAAGAAACAATACCTGCCAAAAAAAAAGTGGAGTTTTGTTGAAATCGGTTGAAAAATGTAGGAAATCCGATCCATATATATAAATAACAAACACACACACACACACACACACACACACACACAGACAACCTGGGTTTTATAATAAGTATAACTCGAGATGAGTTGTCCCCCTTTCATTCTGGTGACCGAATCGTGTTTTATCGTGTTTTCAAATTGATTTTGTGCAAAAACAATTGTGTTTTTTTCCAATTTTGGGCGCTGTCAAAACCACCGCAAGGTAATTTTACGTAGTCCTGTGAAGTTTTGTTGAAATCGGTTGAAAAATGTAGGAAATCCGATCCAATATATAAACACACACACACACAGACACACACACACACACACACACACACACACACACACACACACACACACACACACACACACACACAACCTGGATTTTATAATAAGTAAGATTTATTGATATTTTTAACTGATTCCAAATCAAAATTGATATTATAATATATTTATTAACTCATTCAGTAAAAAGGCCCACTGCATTCTATTTATAATGCAAAGAACCTTTTCCACACTATGTGAAGAATCCTTTCCGAAACTTTACTGCAAGTTCATCCTATTTTAGTCTATACTTCCTGTGTACGGTCACCTTTCAGTTATCGCAATATGCAAAAACTGGGACAATACAAAAACGCTTTACCAAAATGATTCTGAAATTAAAGCTATGTCTTACCGCGAAGACATAAAGACCTTGGCACTTTATCATTTAAAACTGAACGTCATAAATTTGATTTAATACAGGTATTAAGAATATTAAATTCAATTGATGACATAAGTTTCATGAAATATTTTACTAGAAATTAGTATAAGTCCACCAGTGGACCACCATTACAAATTCAAACGCTGCCCTATCGTTTGAACAGGCGAACATATACTTTTTTTTCCAGCGGTTATTGAAGGAGTTGACTCACTTCCTCTTTCGGTAGTCAATGATAGGACTTAAGACGTCTTCAAAAAAGAGATTAAAATACATTTTGAATAAATTGTCAGCTAGTAACTATAATTGTGTAAAATGTGTCTATTGTTTTGTCTTAAACACTTTTTTTTTAATTCAATGTTTTAATTATTCCTCTTTTATTTATGTTGCAGGTCCTCTTTTATATTTTTTAACATCAACTTGCCTAGTTGGGCCTAATGGCTGCTGGGTTAATAAAAATAAATAAATCGATAAAAATATTCAGAATATTTATTACAGCAATATTTATCGGCATTCCAATATTCCAATATATCTGTTGATTTTTATTAAATTCTTATTAATATTTCAATATGTTTATTGATTCCCAATCAGTATTGATTAATAACACAGTATTTATTTATTCCTATTCAATATTCAATATATAATATTCATTCCTACTGAATATTTATATTAAATTATGTCTATTGATTACTATTCAATATTGATTCATATTGAAATGGTTACTGATACATATTCAATATTGACATTACATTATATTTATTGATTACTGTTCAGTATTGATTAATATCACAATGTGATATGTCCCGGAAAGGGATATATTTGATCGAAGTAACTAAGTGGTTTTGGTTACTGTAACCAAGTAGTACACGGTAGCAGTAATCGACTGGTACTCGTCGTAGTCGCAGGTAATAGGTGTAGACCAATAGGATAGCCAATGGCGTAGTCCAGTGACCGTCGTCATAGACTTAAACGCTGTCATACTTACAAGTCCGTCTGTATTTATGACGGACACCAGCGAATCATATTCTAGTGAGGGGGAACTCAGGTGTATGCATATAACATTATATCACAATGTTTACCGATTCGTATTTAATTTAGATTAATATTATAATAGATTTATTGAGTCCTATTTAATATTGATTAATATTACAATACGCTTATTGATTTCTATTGGATATTTATTATTATTATAATATGTTTATTGATGCCTATTTAATATTCTTTAATACGAGAGTATCTTTATCGATTAAGCAAATATAATGAAAGCAAATACATATAACTGGATAAAACAGGAACTTCCTCTTATTCTTTTTATTGACCCAAACCCTCACATCCATATACGCTCTTTCTCCTTAGGCGGAACAATTAAAGAAACTATTATCGATTACAATTATTCATACGAATTAAATTACACCGTTTTTCTCGCCTTATTAAAATATAATGGGAATTAGCCCACTAACAAGCAGTTTCAAGAGGCAATTGAATGGGGAATCCAGCTTAATTAACAAATGATGGAGCCTCTCCATTCTATAGCAGGGAACTCAATAACAAATTGAAATTGATTAGAATTACAAACTGATTTTAAAATATTTGCATGACAGAGAATCAAACCAGTCAATCTTTTCTCATATTTTTCAAGAAAAGTTCCTTTTTTCTTTTTATTCTTTTTTTTTTCTTACAACGGTTTTCACCTTGTACGAGGCTCGACATCTGAGTAAAGTAGTACGAAAGAGCAAAATATTAAAAGGTTACCGGAATGTTATGTAGTATTAGTCCTCCTCTATGGTGGTGAATACTGGAAAATATCCTCACAGATGAAGAAGAGACTTGAAGCAATAAAAATATGGTTCTACAGAAGGATACTGAGAATAGCATAGAACCGAACATGCGAAAAACAAGAAACGTCTAGAGACAATGGCAACAAATATAATACTTATACTTAACATCAGAAAGGGACAGTTCTGGGGCACATAATGAGAAGGGATGTCTAGAAAAATACTCACAGAACAGATTGAAGCTTAAGAGGAAAGCAACTTATAACATTGTTGTGGTAGGATCCACCTAATTTGCATAGTGGAGTACCGATCATATAAATATGGTTGGTACCGGGAAGAGAGAGAGAGGAATCAAGAGATTCAACCAGAGACTCTGCCCGACTGCGACTCAGTCAACACATTCTCCAGGAACGGTCTTACCAGGAATATAC
This sequence comes from Acanthosepion pharaonis, assembly GCA_903632075.3. Classification (NCBI taxonomy): domain Eukaryota; kingdom Metazoa; phylum Mollusca; class Cephalopoda; order Sepiida; family Sepiidae; genus Acanthosepion; species Acanthosepion pharaonis. The sequence goes on from CAHIKZ030003722.1 coordinate 1,571,909, forward strand.
AAAAGACTATATGTAAATATTGTGTACACTTTCTTGTTTCAATACATTTTGTTCTAAGTACATTTTGTGTTGCATTATGATTCCATGCATTAGTCAAGTTTCAACAAACATACTTAGCGATATTGAACGAATGGATGGCGGAGCCGTTTTTGGGAGAGATGACAAAAAGACAAAAGTTATTAAAAACCACAAAGGTTTGGTGTGCTTGTTTAACGGCATATCAACTCTTCTTGTTCCCTTCTCTAGTAATGATAATTCATCAAAGAATTCAGACAAAAAATATTACCTCAGTCTAGGACGATGCCACAATAATGTGACCTCTAGTGATCATCAAACTATCTATTTTGAAAGCAAGGTATTATTTGTACATAAGCTATAAGCGCCTTAAGATATATTAGATTAACTTTGGTTAGATTTGGTTAGATTAACGATGGTGGCATTTATTTAAGACATCCAGATCGTTTAGATTATCAAAAATCTCCAAGACTGGCTTGTTAATAATCAATCTAAAACAGTAATCTTTTAGTCTTCTTTTTCGGCTTTTATGTTTTTTATACTATTGTTTACCCAATACAAAGCCCAAGAGCCGCTCAAGGTAGAGACTTACTGAATTGAGATATTGACAGAACGTACAAAGAGAGTATGAAGTGCATATTATGAGGATAGATAGAGGGTTCAGTTACCTTTATGGCTTCGACTGATGCACGCCGTGCATTTGCTGTTGAAACGTGTTTTTTTTTAACTAGTGAGTCTGTAACTGCATCATTGAGAGCTTTCATGATCATTTCATTTTACGTTTGAATGATGCTGTGAAGTGAAAATTTCAGAGCCACAGGTTCAGCGCTTGAAAGAAGGCCACACACAAGACCTCAAAGCACTTGAGCTTCCGGTTGATGGGGAAAAACGTGTATGGAAAATAGAAGACGCCATCTTGAGGATGTTATTTTTCAAACGAAATGAATAGAAATTGTAGCCCTTTGTTTAAACAAGAGTGAAATATGTTTTTTTTAATAACAGTTACATTTGTCTTTTTGTCAAACTTTAAAATGTAGGAGGTATTTCACTAAAATTAACATTAAATTTTAGGTTGACCCCTTCCCATAATACTTTCTTACAGTTAAATTTTACTTCCTGCCGCCGCTAACTCTACGGACGTGAACTCCATTTCATATCGGGTTTGAAAAGACAGATCACTACTTGTATCGTCTGCCGAAATAGCCTATTCCCCACATGAGGCAAAAGATTATTCTTATTATTCATGATATTGCTCTGTACTAATAAAATACAAAGTGCTCTCTTTTCGTTGGTCAATTTTTATAATTTTATATTACTAGGACCTACTTAGATTATATACCACGGAATGTATTTTACCTTATATATATATATATATATATATATATATATATATATATATATTAATTCAAAACTTTTATTCCCTAATTGTTATTCATAGTATTAATAATGTTAATAATAGTAATATTGTTTATTTATATTATATCCACATTATATTTATTTCTAGCTTAGTTTGTTGAAAAACTTTTTAAAATGTTAACAGTCAAAATATATATATATATATATATATATATATATATATATATATATATAAAACAGGTAAAAAATCATAGACCTGGGGAAATAAATCATGACCAATGGACCCATAAGGTTGTCTGTTTTCTATTTAAATTAATAATTGCTCTGATTTGACATTGAGCTCTCTGGATTATATCCTCCTGAGATTATCCATATATACTCCTTGAGATTATCCATATTAATTGCTAAACTTTTTTTTTCATTATATATATATATATATATATATATATATATATATATATATATATATATATAATATTATAAATTTACTTATTTAAAAATATGGTTCCATCGCTACAGGGGAATGGCCATGTTTCAAAAACAGAAGCTAAAATCTTCAAATTCAATTATAGAATTAAATCAAATTAAAGTCCCTAGTTCTGTTTCATTTTCAAGCGGATTTTGGAATAACTTATTTTGAAATTTATTGACTTTTATAAGTATATACATTCATAATATTAGTTTCTATGGATATGGGGAACACCAATCATTTTAACAAGGGTCGGTAGACTATTCTTTTTCTCTGACAACTATTGTATCAACATATTAGTTACTTTCGAAAAGAGGTTAAGGCAAGGTAGGGTAGGGGTGCCTTTTTCAACGAATGATGTCATCCGTTCAACGCATGTCGTCTGGTCTTTTTCAACGACAGAAAGTTTTTCGGCACTTTTGTTTCGCCGTTAAATTTGTACTTGTATACATAAAGGTTTTTTTAAAGGGTTGTTTGAATATGAATACGTCGTATTACAATCTTAAAATATTATTCTTAATTTTAATAATATGCTATACATCTTTTAAAACAAATAAATGTAATAAAATTACTTAAATTTTTAAAAATTATTTTTAAATATTAAATATAAATATGCATATTTCATTTATGAGTTTTTATTTATATTTTTTATATATATATATATATATATATATATATATATATATATATATATATATATATATATATATATATTAGAGCCGTTGGTAGCTGGTAGAACTGCAAAATGGACGAACATGTACTTTCTGGTTTATGATCGAATCATATAAGGCAACTTAATTTATTGCTCCTCTTATCCTAAAAAAAATCGCCACGTACTTTTGTTATACTGAGTTTTGTCATTCCACCCTGAAGAAGCCGAACCCAACATATGCCACATCGGAGAAACAGAATTAATTTGGATTAAATGGATAACAACTTTACTGATGTTTATTTACTTAATAGAAAATATAATAGTTTCAAAACATTCAATTTAAAATGTAATGTAAATTTAAATATATATATATATATATATATATATATATATATATATATATATTTGTTTGAATGGATGTGAGTTCATGACCTGGATTTCACGCTTATGGAAGTGGGGGGGGACGTCGTCGTGATATCATCGTGCTAACGCAAACATCGATGTATGTTCATACGCCCAATGAAGTACGCAGACACACATACACACTAGGTCGTCCGTCGGGACTCATACAAATATAAATATATGTGGACAGTTTCGGATATGACATATGTATGTATACGGGTGGTGTTGTGTCTATACATACGCATTTCTATGTTTAAATTCAAAGATTGGAAGTGTAGCGAAAATTTCTCGTCAATGCATACATGTCATTTTTCTATTTTTCCACTGAATAATATTTCCTCGAATGTATGTATATACGTGTGTTGGGGTTTGTGTAAAATTATGATAGGTAAAAATTAGTATTATTTTTATTTTTAATTTTTGAAAGTGGGGCGTTATTTGTTATATTTAAAGCTGGTTATACACACACACATATACATACATATATATATATATATATATATATATATATATATATATATATATATATATATATATATTTATAAACGAGTTCCAAGGATAATAGCGTCGATCAGCCATTACGTTCACCCGTATGAGGTCAATTTAATAACCAACATGTAGAATAACACTGTAAGATGAAAATATTGAAAGTATTCATTTTCCTGTTGAATAATTAAATAATAATTGAAGTTAGTATGGAGTTTAGCACTATGCTTTTATTCGATTCATTAAATTCTATCTTTAATGTAAACACACAGGGATTATTAATCTAAAGAAATCTGCGAGAAAATACATTTAAAATTACAACTGAACAAAAAGCTCTTTAAAGTCTTGCTATTAGACTGGTGTGCAATCATATACCCGTATATACAGGGTGTGAAATAAATGCTGTTACAAAATTTCAACTGAATTCTACTTCTAAAGTTTGGTCATTACTTTGTAATTTATGGTTTGATAATCGCACAGTAAAGTATACTATTTGTACTTTCAAAGTGATTTAGTATTTACTGGCAACAATATCTGTAGAAATTAAAATAAATTGAGCAACATGAAAACGGAATGACTGAACCTGAGATTTTTAAAGCTGGAAAACAAGGAAGCAATAGAATGTTTATCAAAATGACAGTCGGTCGATGCAACGAGACTTTTGCCATCGAAGATGCACAGAAAGTATGACGCTCTCGAACCTGCAGAACGACAAAACACATTAAACAGCTGCAGGAAAAAATCAGTTCTAATCCAAAAGGATAAAAGATGAAAATTTGCTAAGAAGGCCGGAAAAAAGGAGAGAAACTTGTGTAAGCAATGTCGAACTAATCTAAGGATATCGCTCTACAAGATAACCAATAGACAGCTTTTTTCAGTAGCCACAATGGAAAAGAGGCTTCAAAGAAATAAGCAGTTGCTGAAAACAAATTCGTGATGGCACGCTGCAAAACATCATCCTCACTAATAAGAAACTGTTCACTACTGAACAGACTTTTAATCATCAAAATGATCATGTTTTTCAACAAGTCGTCAATCACTTCCTGCCGCTTCAGGAAAATGTTTCAGAACCAAGAAACTGGCATCAATTATAGTTTGGGCAGCCATATCAAAAAATAGGAGTCTCGCCATGTTTTCGTGCGTCTCGGGGTAAAGATAAACAACAAAGTGTACATAGAGGACATCTTGGAGGCGCCCTTAAGTCGTGATGCAATGCCACCTATGGTTAATGAAACTAGACACTTCTACAAGACAGAACCATACACCTCGGGTAACACAGCAGTTGTGCAGAGACAATTTTCCTGTCTTCATCACCCAGAACGAATGGAACTCCCTCATTACCAGATATTAACATTCTATACTATTCTTGGCAGTTCTTGAGAGTGAGACCTGTTCTACTCTACATCACAATATTCAAATTCTGAAGGCAAGAGTGAAGAGCGTAGGAGATAAAATATCCGCCATGAATTACCTTCCCGCAAGACTTCGCCGTGTTGTGAAGGCTAAATGGAAGTATATTGAAAAAGAGTTCCTGGAATTATTTAGCAGATTAATTCTTATATTGTGTTAAAGTTGTATGCAGATATAATACATTTTTCACGTGATATGAGCTTTTTCATTGTAATAGTATTTATTCTGGGCCCTGTACGTCCTATACATTTTCCATATGCCTGCATAAGCGAACACGATTCTAAATCATTTCAAAGTCAATGCTATTCTGGGCAGAAAGAATGACGCCCATAAAAAAAAGAAGAATTGATAAATGAAGGAAAATCGATAATAAATGCGTACATCCCTTCGTCAGTCTTTGCCGACATGGCGCCCAACAAACTTAACATTTCCAGAATCTTTTTTTATAGATTGTTCACCCAAAGCCCATAAGCAATTCAATTCAATTCAAGGTAGAACGTTACTGGTTGAGGTTGTTGAAAGTATTTAACCAACGAACGTGTCTTGAAGATGTTGATTTTAGCCATCGTGGAAGCATCCTCTTGGGAGTCTGTTCCACTAATTAGTGGTAATCGGTAATAATCCATCCGAATTAAACTTCCTTCTTACCAATGGAATAGAAAGGATGATTTAACTATGTATAGCTAGCCTGGCGGATTATTATCTGTGATGGTCTGAGCTGGTGGAACATTTGACAGCTTTCACGTATGTAAGTGTTATACCGGAACATTACCTATTCTATTGTAATAGACTCTCCTGCACATAATAAGTAGTAGTAGTAGCAGCGGTCCGCAGTTGGGCTCAGTGGAGTTGTGTGAGTCAGTCGATGTCGGACATTGAAGTATCAATCCACCACAACTACTAGATTGCTGCGCCATTAACTATTATTTTCAAGTTCCTAACGTTTTGTACGTCGGGCCCTAATTTAGGACCGACTTTGTCAAATACAAGCCTCCACTGTGAAAACTACTCTACAACAGTAAGTCTATAGTTTCATTATTCAATCGTCAATGTACGACCTAGTCGGAAAGTCTTATCACCCTTTCATAGTATAATAAAGCTTCCCGAATATTTAAACTTCCACGTCTGCTTGATTCTAGTGCTTCCGATCTGCAAAACACATTTTGGTCTCTTTCTTTTTATTAATGACCATGCATTCTGTTCTCTTGTAGTATATGTTTAGTCCCCTCTTCACACTCTCCGTCGCTATATTCGGTAGGAGATTTTGTAATTTCTTTTCCGTGTCTGCTACCAGTAATGTGTCACCTGCATATGTCGTTAACATATTGGCCGTCAATGCTAAATCCCGGTAGTGTATCCAATTCTCTCAGAATTGCCTCGCTGTATAGGTTCAAAAGGTCAGGTGAGAAGACGCATCATTGCTGTACTCCACTTTCTATTTTTGCATATTCACTGAACTCGTTCTCTATTCGCACATTAAATGACCCATAAGGAGTTGATATGCCGCTAAACAAACAAATAAACGATTGCCTTAGCCTTCGTTAATGTATAAAATAGGTGAAAGTCTACTCTAATGTAACACCTGCGGAAAGCGATAATATAGGCTTGCTCTTTCTTTTAGGATTATTATTTTGATGCTCAGAGAGTGGGTTGACACGGTTCACAGTCTTTCCCGTCTATAAAAATCATACATGCGCATGTATTATTCAATATTCTAATGTAAAAGTTTGATTCGCTCGTTCGATCTGAATGGTATTGTTGGGGACGTGCAGAGTTTGTTAATTATGTTAGAAAGAATCAGAAGGAATTTGAGTGACTTTCTGCATCCCAAACAAATAAATAAATGAAATTTAAAATGCAATTGAAAAACGAGACATATTCAATTAGAAATCAATACAACATTTATATACAATTCAAACAACATACAGACAGGATAATGGATGTATGTTATGTAGGCGAAATGTGTATGAGGTTTTTAGATTTCTGAATGTCTCTCTTTGCAATTGCTCGTTGATTTGCAGTCTTTTTGTTTGTGTCGATATTTGCAATTGTTAATAATAAGTGTCTTTTAGAAAGAGTTTTTTAAGAGTGATCTACCTTTAACTGTAGTGTGGTGTTTTTGTAATGTCGTTCGTTCGTTAGTGTTTACTTAATAAGTAGTGAATTTAATTCACTTTAAATAAGCAAGTTGAGAAATGGTGTACACAGAGGTGATTAATGCTTGATCGAGTATGAGTCAACGATGTATCTTTTTGCGCTGCAAAATTGTGATTCGTAGTGACGTGGAGTATTTTGGAAAGTTCTCTGTGAATGCGTGTTACTGACTGTATGAAGTTGGTAATTGTCTTTAACGTCTGGTCAGCAATGACTAAGACGGGAGTCGGTGAATGTTACATCTTGAAACTTGGTAATTACTGCTCGGAAGGTTCACACGTTTTCTGATTATATAATCACTGAGTGGCTCCCAGCATAAGAGCGGGAAAACAGCTTGGACGCGTGCAGGCGGTTTGATTGGTCGGAACTGACCAATCAGCAAGCCAGATTGGAGGTGATTGACCAATGAATACTTGTTATATTGTCTGAAGGTAGAATTTGGCTTACTAGATAGGAAGAGTGTATTTCCTACAAAGAGGTAAGGCTGGTTGTGTTGTGGGAGATTCTACAGTATGACCTATCACGGCAATATATAGACGCCATAGATTTCAATTTACTTACTGACTTGAGAAGAGTTTATTTTTCATAATTATTTAAGCTTGTTATACATAATAATGTTTGATGCCGATTTGCAGTCAATACAACTTCACAGATCACCTGGTGTAATGCTAATCAAGCCGTTTATTGATTATTTTCTCCTCCTCCTTTAGTCCCGTAGATCCCACAGAAATAAAGAAAAGAGTTTCTGAACTGCTATATAAGTACTAATCTTCTATCTGATGCGGCGTAAATAATTACCAATTATTTAAACGTAAATTGTAAAAAATAGTTTCAAATTTTACATAAGGCTTCCTAAGATTCGTTTTAATGTTTCCAGTTTAATTAAATATGGCGGCTCAGACAAACCGAAATCAAATTGTTTCATTGCAAATAGTTGCTATGAAGAATTGTGAGATCATGAAGCAGTTGAATGCTTGAAGAAAAGCTGTTTTTAATGTGTAGAAAATGTTTTAAGAGGCGCAAACAATCAGACTAAATCTAATCGCAGTAAGTTACACTTCAGTTTGTACGAGGTGAGTCGTTGAAGCCGCCAAGAAGACGGGGAAGAGAATTCAGAAAGAAACAGGGGGAAGATGACAGAATAGCTGGATATTTCAGAGGGATCTCCAAGGAGGATTGTGAAAGAGGATTTAGGACTAAAACCTTACAAGATTCAATGATGACAGTTGCCTTCAAGTGCCTCCAATCAAAAATGGAAAGAAGGAACAAATTTTTCAAAGAGATGCAGCGTGCCGCAGACAAAGTATTCGTTTGCTCGGATGTTTCATCGTGGAGGCTGCGGTCAACTAACAAAACATTTGGGTTTGCGCCACTTCACCGGGAAATATTTCCGAAGGTGTCAGAATACATTTCAAGTGACAGAACTCAACAATTATCGTGCTCTAGTCTGCTGTTCCTCCTGATGGTCCGAAATCGACCTTGCTGTTCATTGAAGAAGGGTGGAAAGTGCATAGAAGAGTTTATCAAGAAATGTTGGAGAATGAGGTGTTTCCCTGCTTGTCAGCCACATTTGAAAGACGTTGTCGTCATTCAATACGGCACTCCCACGTACGCGTCCAATTTGATGAGAGAACTGGTGCAAGAGACATTTGTTTGTAAATTTTGACAAGTCTATTTAGCCTCTATCAAGCCCAGACATTAATCCTATGGTCTTTGCGATACAGCCTGTTTTGAAAAGCAATATATTACGTATCTCATACTCTAGTGTGTCAGAACTGAAAGCATTTATTTTAGCGTTGAGGTATAATTTGATGCTGTGAAGTATTGATGCACTTCAGCTGCGAAGAGATTAAGTACATTGGTAAAAGCAAAGGGTGGTCATATTGAATTGTAAATATATGTAATTTATTGTCAGTAAATATAATAATCAACATTATTTACATTATTCGGAGTATTGTCTTCATCTTTGTCGCCACATTTATTACAACGTTTCCACCGTTGTACGCCCCGGCTTTCTTCAGGTGGTTGAAATGTCGAACTGACATTCCAACCACCCGAAGAAGGAAGGGGCGTACAACAGCCGAAACGTTGTAATAAATATGGCGACACAGATGGGGACAATAGTCCAAATAATGTAAATAATGTGCATAATACCTTTTCTCGGAAATATAGATAGATATAAGAATCAACTTGTAAACTTTAACTGACCAAAGCCTAAAACATTTTTTACTTCATGATAAATAAATGAATAATGTTTAAGTCTTTATGTGAAACCCGGTATATGCCAATTAGTGCTCGACAGTCTTTTCACAGACGAAGAAGAAACTTGAAGCTACATGTGTAGGATTTTATCAATGAATGCTGAGAATTCTATGAGAATGCTGAGAATACTATGAGAATACTATGGATGGAGCATGTGAGCAATAAAACAGTTTCAAGAATAATAAGAAGTACAAGGAAAATTATTACTACAAACGGAAAGAGATCGATGAAATTTCTGGAACTGGTAATGAGGAAAAAGAGACTGAAGGGTTTAACACTCTCATGATAACTTCAAGGCTGGCTTATAGGAGAAACAGCGAGAACTCCACGTATCGACTTTGTGTAAATGGCTGGCGGAATGTTTTCCTCGTCATCTTCAGTGACAAACTAAATGTAGAACATTGATTTAGAATATACAGCTTCATAATAGCCTGCACATATTTTGATCCATATCCTCCCACGAGTATTAGTTCGATGTGAAACTAGCCTCAGCAGGAATTCAAAATCGGTTCGCCAAATTGAAATCGAATTCCAATAAGCCTGCTAATAATTTACAGACTATTTGATTTCGTAATAATTATGCTAACTTATTTCGTTTGTTTTAATTTATTTTGTTTTACGGCATATCAACGTTAAAGGGTTATTTAATGCCGACCAGAGTTTTAGGATAGGGTCATATGAATAGAATATGTATTCTTTGTAAGAAATCAGTTTGCGGATCGGGTTTCATTGAGGTATTTTTGTAAAAAGGGTTTTTGTCAAGAGTCAAATGTATTTTTTGGTAGTGTTTTTTTCCCTTGCAAAACTGTATTGCTAGTAATATTTTTCCAAAGATGTATTGCTGGTATTTTTTGCTATAAAAATCTATTTTTATACTTTCATAGTGTTTTGACCCCATTTTGCACGGGTTAACTATTTGCCCATTGCTGGGACCCTAACAGATGATACCACCTCACGCTAACTTGTATCACCGAAAAAACGTCGTGCAATAACAGTTGGGATAAACGGTTATGATATTAGTAAAAAGAGACGTTTCTATGCAGATATCATTCGACATTCATTGGCCGAATATTTAGCGTTAGTGTCGCTTGAAAGTTATAAAATATTTCTCTTAAAACATTTTTTCTTGAAATTAGGCTTCTCAAGTCCAATAACTGTTATCGCTCTTTCTATTATTGATGGGAATTTCCTTCCTAACCTTTTGTTTATGGTAGGATGGGAAGTCAACATCTTGATTATATCATTATATTCTTTTTAGTTACATGTTCTACTCATTATAGTTGTTGCTTCTGTTGGAAGTTTTCAAGTGATGTGGTTTTCGTTATTTGGTAAAGTTCTTGGTAAAGTTTCTGTAACACCAGTCTATGAGATCGGTTGAAGAATCATTTCTATAAGACCTGGATGATCCATTCCCTTGGAGTCATTTGCAATCTATCTGAGAAAACGCTAGTATATAGTGGATGTTTTATACCACGGGTTGCCAACCAGGGAGATTCTCTCTATCGGGGGATTTCAGCGTTCCAGGTAGGGAGGGAAATCTTTTACATTTTCTTGTTGTTGTTTTTTTTTTTTAAAGTATTTTGTTTATTGAATAACAGTAACCTGGTATTCTATTGAAGGTTTTGTTTATTGAAGTCTGCTTCAGTTTATTTATTTAATAATTAGTTATGAATTAAAACAAATTACTGTATATGTATTCAAGTTTAAAAATCCATCAACATTTTCTATTGCTATTAAATTTGTAAAACCACCGTATAAAATTATCCATATTCAATGTATATGTACTAATATGGAAAAGAATGAAGATTTTTTAGTAATATATGCATATTATTTGAAATGCACCTTTTCAGTTGGACAATCTTGGAAAGTGGGGAATGATATTTTGACTTGTATCGGTATTTAACGGACTCAGTCCAATCCGTACATTTTTTACTTTACAAATGTGCTAGGAAAACAATAAGCAAACAAGAGAAAGCAACACAAAAAATGAGAAAAAACAAAGGCGATGTTATGGTCAACAAACGATTTTCAACATATTGTAAAAAGAATTACAATGGCATCGATTTTTGTCTGAAATGTTGTACTTTGTTTAATTAACATTAAACTCAAATGTGTGTGTGTGTGTGTGTGTGTGTGTGTGTGTGTGTGTGTGTGTGTGTGTTAACTGGGGTGTGTGAGTTTACCTAAGAAGTTAAGTTCTGTTGTAAGTTTTTTATTATCTGGACTCCAGGGAAGGTTTCATTTCCTGAAATAAAGTTCAGTCTCAATGAAGAATTGTTCAGACTTGCTGAGTGCTGAAGAATATCTCTATATGTTTAGTTGAATAAGTTTATGTTGCTTGTAGTTAATGAGTTAATAGATGTTCAATGTTCGTACTTACGTGTGTGTGTGTGTGTGTGTGATAGCCTCTGCCCCAAAGGGGTCAAGCGAAATCACTCTAATGTTACCTCGTATGTGTGAGAGAAGGCAAAAGGGAAAGTGTCGAAAAGTGTCGCTCGTATTTATTTACTATCAAGTCACGTGATAGGCTCGAAAAACATCGACAGATCTTTGGCGGAAATATTTTCGTTCAGGTCAAAAACTGGGTCGATAGAATTCGGACGTAGTTGAAAACATGATATTAGGATTAATTGACCAAGGAGAGGTCAAAGAAATAGTAAGGTAGGATTTTCACTCTGTGATCCACATTTTGCACAAAATTGAAAAACGCTACTTTTAGCTATTTGAAATGATGTAAAATTAAAATTCTACAGGCTTATAGTGAAAAAGGTGCATTGGGCAAAAAAGTTCGACAACCACTGGTTTAGACATTTCTGAACGAATTTGTTTAGCGGCATGTCAAATTGATATGGGTCATTTAATACCGAAATTAATTTTAATCGGAGCATTGGTATTTTTTTACAAAAATATATTGCTGGTAATTTGGGTTTTTTTTTTTTTTTAAAAATGAATTACTGGTAATGTTTATTTTTACTTTTTTTTTTTTTACAAAAATGTATAGCTGGTAATATAGTTTTTCCGTACCAAACTGTATTTCTAGTACTAATATTTCTTTCTCTTTACAAAATTTATTGCTGGTAGTAATTATTATTTTCCAAAAACGTATTGCTTGTAAAAATATTTTTGTTTTACAAAAATGTATTGCTGATAATTTTTTTTTTTTACAAAAATGTATTTCTGGTCATTTCTTTTCCATGAAAAAGTATTGCAAGTATTTTTATAATAAAAATGTATTTTAACAGTTTCATGTTGTTTTGACCCCAGTTTGGATGCTAACTATTTGCCCATAGCTGAGATCGTAACAGGTTTTACCAACCCGGGTTAGGGTGTATTCGGGAAACACAGCAATAAAGAGATTGTTCCAGGCTCCTCAAAACCTGACGATCAGAGATCTTGCAACCGGATGTAGTTCGTTGTCATACCCAGGATTATCTGAACGAGTTGAACGTTATGCCTGACATTTTTATGAGAGTGTAGATCTGTCAAGGCTAATTAAGAGAATGACTTACAAATAACTAATAACACGGCATACATACTGATAGGATTAAGTGTAACTAGATAGGTAATGAACATCGCATATAAAATGTTACCTGACAATAGGCAGACAACTGGCAGTATATAAATAATGCTACGTGAAAATATGTGATTAATGGGTTGGTTTTATGATGGAAATGTTAGAACTATTTTTAATGTTTTTTTTTTATGCATTGTCGACCAGTTTGTCTGACAGAGCTGTTCTGCGGATTGCAAGTGGTTAGGAAAAAAAACGCGGCGAGGTTAATGTGTTACTTGTCTTGATCGTTGATGAAGAGTAAAATCTCGGTCGCTCGCTGACCATGATGATTGAAGAGCTAGCTAAGAAAGAAGACGTTTTTGTATAGAAACA
>CAHIKZ030003722.1:1590000-1642500 GCA_903632075.3 Acanthosepion pharaonis
TATGCTGTTTTAATGTTTAATGTCAACGTCGGACGTTTCGGTCTAATAGAGCATCTTCAGGACATATTCATAAAACATAATTAACATAGACCCTATACAATTCAACATGAAAAAGACGATGGACATCGTCTTTTTCATGTTGAATTGTATATATTGACATTAAACATCAAAAACAGTATAATCTCATATTAGGATTTTTTTTGTTTTTTTCAGTATATTTTTCTTCATATATATATATATATATATATATATATATATATATATATATATATATATTTATATGTGTGTGTGCGCGCGCGCACCTTTGTATTAGTGAATATACATAATAACCACCATCGATAGCAATGCAGAATTTAGCTGAAATAAGAGCAGAGATTATTACAGAAAACTACAGAAAATATTTTGAACGCTGAAAAATGATGCTATTACTTCATAAGAAGAAGAAAGATGTTGTCAATGAAATATTTTCATCAGAGTAAGAAAATAGAATGTACGATTTACGGTAAAGTTACTGCAAGGCTATAGAAGCCACGTAATATTTTGATGACTGCCTAATGACGTCATGAATTAATTTGAATGTAAGATTTTGTCCCATAACTGCCGGGTGCCTTTGGATCAAGCAAAAGTGGCGTCGATATATAAAATTGGTATCGGTAGTAAATTGCAATTGATATTTTTAAAGCCATCTTGAAATATTTTTTGATTGTGTCAGTACGGATTAACCTTTCTCTTCGAATCAGCGGTAGGGTTGATTATCTTTAACTAGGATCGATAATGGAGTTTTACCAAGATAATTTAGATTAAGAGATTGCCCGCTAATTAAGCAGGAAATCACTTTCTAATTGTTAATTATGACTCTCCTAATAGCTTGGGAAAAAATCACAATTTTCTGTATGGAAAGCATCGATTTACGATCAGTAACGGTTCTATTTCCGATAAATGGTTCACCTCATCTAATATTGGACTCAGATGATTATTAAATCTATTCTGAAAATGAAAATGAAACATATTTTGAACCTCAAATAGAATAATGTCAGATAATTACGCCTATGCAAAAGTAATTATCAAATATATATATATATATATATATATATATATATATATATATATATATATCACTAGGGACAGGCGGACAGAGAGACTGAAGTCAGATGCGCTGAACTGAATTTATTCTTAATATATATATATATATATATATATATATATATATATAAGAAGAATGAATTATATATATATATATATATATATATATATATATATATATCACTAGAGACAGGCGAACAGAGAGACTGAAGTCAGATGCGTTGAACTGAATTCATTCTAATATATATATATATATATATATGAAGAATGCATTCATATACTATATATATATATATATATATATATATATATATATATATATTTGACGAAGGAATTCATATATATATATATTTCCTTATTACACGAAACGCTAGAAGCCAGATGCGCTGAAATGAATTATTCTTTTTTTTATATATATATATATATATATATATATATATATATATATATATATATATATATATATATAAAGAATGAATTCATATATATATATATATATATATATATATATATTTTATTACACTAAACGCTAGTAATAAATCTTAAACAGGAGGACAGAGACTGAAGTCAGGTGCGCTGAAATGAATTCATTGTTAATATATATTTATTAAGAATGAATTCATTTAACTGCATCTGACTTCATCCTGTTTCTAGTGTTTAGTGTTATAAGAAATATATATATATATATATATATATATATATATATATATATATATATAAAAGAAATATGTTGTAGTGGTTGCAACGAGAGAAAAGTATGTATATTAAAAAGAAGAGAGGTGCCGCAAACGTTTTTTGTTGTAATGTGGATTTATTTAGAAAAAATATTATGCCTTTGTTTTACATAATTTTACTACGACACGTGTTTCTGGTCTCGCGACCGTCTTCAGGTAAAAGTGGAGATTTCTACATATTATTAAAAATAATTAATTTTTCTTCATGTTCAATGTGAAATGTTCTCGATATGAGACATTCTCTGTTTGTGTGTTGGCAATCCGAATTTTCTTTCTAGAATTGTCAATGAAGAGTTCTGCGCGAAGGGTCATAAAACAATTAAGGTTTGTCCAGCGAGTAGTTATCGGCATTTAATCTTTTTAATGTTTTAGTGACCTCTATGTGCTCTTGGATCTGTTTCTATTTTGGTGTGTTCCTGTCAGCATGCGTGTATATATGCGTGCGTATATTTCCCCTCCATACATATTGTCTTACTACGAGGAATTCGTAAACTTATTTGTACCTATACACGCATACACACACATACGCACATACACACTATCCCACCACAAGTAATCAGTACACACACACATATACACACATATTTCCCAAGCTACATGGAACCAGTACACACACACACACACACACACACACACACACACACACACACACACACACACACACAAACACACACACACGCGCACTTCTTAAGTTGTCAACATCCGCATATACATACATAAATGTATGTATGTGTACATACACATATATATGTCTCCTCGTATCTCCCGTATATGAGTGTGCGTCCATGTATGTGAGCGATTTGATCATTGTATTGGGTCACCCTGTGTGCATGTTGTGTTTTTTTTTGTGTGGGGTTACGATCTATTCAGTTCGGGTTTGAATTTGTCTATAAAGTTTTTTTTCCTGTATTTGTAGATACAAGTAATTGTCTGTTTGATATATCGGCATGATATTAAACTTACCCTGGTTACATTTGAAAATGTGTTGTGATACAAAAAGTTTTCTGTTGTCTGTCAATTTTATATTGCTTTTGTGTAGGGAGACCCTGTTGTTCAGTTGTTGGCTGATGCATATATATGACTTCTTACATTTTGTGCATTTAAGTGCATAAATTACATTTTTGAGTTGCAGTTTAAGTTTTGTTTATTGTGAATGTTTTTTTTTTGGGTTTTCAAAAGTGTAGGAGTTTCCTTCTATAATGATGTCACAAACCCCACATCTTTTTTTGTTGCATTTTGTGACTCCTGTATTTTGTGTTGACTAAATTTAGATGAGGTTAATATGTGTTTTAGGTTTCTAGATTGGCGTTTGCTCTTAATTATTTTGGTTGTTTTTGGTATATTATTCAGTTTATTATTCTTGCTAAGTAAATCTAGATTTTTTGAGATTTCTGGGAATATTTCTGGATTGTTTTTGTTGTACGTTGAGACATATGCTAGAGTTTGTTCGACGTTACGTTTCTTTTTATTTCTAAGTTGGTCTAGAGGAATTTCTTTCGCGAGTTCAATACCTTTGTTTATTAGTGTTGTGGGGTAGCCTCGTTTCTTGAGAGTTTTATGTAGTTCTTCTAAGCGGATTTTTTTCGGAGATGTTTATCAGTCACTATTGTACAAATTCTACGTGCTAGGGAATAGGGGATGGATTTTAGGCAGCTTTTTGGGTGATGGCTCTTGAAATGAAGGTATTGTTGGGTGTCTGTGGGTTTGTGGTAGATATCTGTGATTATGTGGTTGTTTTTATTTCTAATGAGTATATCTAAAAATGGTAATTCGTTAAAATTATATTCTTGCGTGAATTTGATTTTTTGGGTGTAAGTTTTGAAGTAGTGTATGGAATTGGTTAATATCACCCCATGATGATTTCCAAAAGATGAAGCAATCATCTAGGTATCTTTCCAAGATTTAGTGAATTGGGTCTTTATATTTGCCCCATATATTTGTTCTATCTTTTCATAGAGGTTTTCTTCTAGGTAAGCTAATGTTAGGGTGGCATATGTTGGTGCCATTTTGTTCCCATCGCAGTACCTAGGGTTTGGATATAGTTTTTGTTGTCAAATTCAAAGGTGTTATTGTTTAGAATTAGGTCTATACTATCGATAATGAACTCTTTAGTGAATCTCGGATGTAGTATTTCTGGATGTTTTTCAATCCAGAATGAGATCGCTTTTTTTCCTAGTTCATGGGGTATGTTACTGTATAGGCTACTGATGTCAAAAGTTGCCATAAGCGTTCCCGGATCTACCTTTTGTGGTATGCAGCTAAGGAAATGGATATCGTCTCTGATGTGGCTTTTAATTTGTTTAGTATATGGTTGCAATATTATGTCTATTAGGTTACTGAGTTTGCTAGTGGGACAGACTGGTCCTGCTACTATGGGTCTGAATGTAAGGTCACTGGGGTTTGGGATGCTAATGTATTCAGATTTTTGTGTATGTATAGCTGCTTTTATTTCCTCGATTTATGAACTTTAGGTAGTCCGTAGAAATTACTTGTTTTTGGTACAAAGTTTATTAGGAAATCCTTCTTTTTTTTTTGTTAATATTTTATTATGTGTTGTGCAGAGTTTTGTAATTTTTGTTATAATGTTTTTGTCTATGTTAGTGTCAATTACTTTGTAGCTGTTCCTATCCTCTAGTGTTTCTAGAATTTTTGTTTTATAGTATGTTCTGTCCATGATCACTATAGCGCTGCCTTTATCTGCTTCTTTTATAATTATGTTATTATTTTTTCGAATGTTCTTAAAGGCTAGTCTTTGTCTATATGTGAGATTGTCGAATGATTTGGATTTTTCCTGTAGGTCGAGGTTCCAGAGTTTTTCAAAAAATATATTTATCTCATTGGTATTGTTATTTTTGTTTGGGAATAAATTGGATTTGTTTTTTACTAGTGACTCATCTGTATTACTTTCGCTATTGTTAAATATTTCTCTTAGTCTCAGTTTGCGTTCAAATTCCTTAATGTCTTTTTTTAAGTCTACTATATTGCTTTTAGGAGCAGGGCAGAATTTTAGGCCCAATTTCAGTAGGTTGATTTCGTCATTTGTAAGTGTATATGTAGATAGGTTTATTATTTTGGGTTTTGTGTCATCTAAACGGGTTTTCTTGTTCGGACTGGGGCTTCTAAAAAATAATGATTGTTTCTTTTAATATATCTTGGGTTTTCTAAGAGATACCTTCTTCCTGTACATTTTGAGTTTTCTAGCCAGTGAGAGTTTCGCTTGGTAAAATTGGGGTTGTTGTTTCTCGATGGCTCTATATAGGTGTGTTTGCTTTTGTTAGGGGGCCTGTTCCAGATGTTCCTAGGTTTGTTGTTTTTGTATTGATTGTATGTGGATTGTGTGTAGAACTTTTTGTGAAATTCTGGTTGTACTCCTGGATATAGGTAATGGTTGCCTGGTTTGGTTTGTTGTGCTAGGTGGTATTTGTAAGAGTTGGTTGTGTGAATGTGTGTGTGTTCTGATCTTTGACTGTTTGTGTTATGGTGTGGTGGTCTGTACAGGTTTATTTTTGCGCTGTTCAGTGTATGTTCATAATTGTATTTTTTTTATGTGGGTGTGAATGCGTGTGGTGGTGGCATGTATTGGGGTTCCTGCTTTGTGTATGTGTTTGCGTGTAGTAGAATGTGTCAGGATAATTACTTTGTGAGTTTGTTTGTGGATGTATTTGCGTATGGTAGAATGTGTTAGAGTGCTTACCTTGTGGGTCTGTTTGTGTGTGGGGTGGGTAGGGATTCGGGTTTTTGGCTCTGTTGGGTGGTTTTCTCTGTATTTGCTGATGATTATTTTGTGTTGGGTATTGGGGTTTTTTGTGAGTTTGGACTGTATTTTTTGTTTTTGTCTCATTTTCCAATTTTTCTTTACTTGGTAATGCTTTTAACCAGGTTATCTTGCTTTCCAAGATATTCCGAGATTTTCTTCCTCTTTTTACATTTTGACTCCATAATTCAAACAGGAATTGGTGAGTTTCTTTGGTACATAATTCCTTGATTTTTGTTAATAATTTGTTATCAATCTCTGTGTATTTCTTTGTAAAGTTTACTGTTTTGTCTTCTTGTATTTCAATTTGGGCCTGCATTTTTGTTATGCATAGTGTGTTTTTTATTTGTTTTTGTTTTTCCGTGTCTTGTGGGTTAATCTTTTCGCGGAATTTCCTTGGAATAAATATTTCATCCATTTCTATGAAGGTTTTGTATATTTTGCTGTTTCTTTATTTTTGATGGCGTTGAAATATGCCAGTTTTTCTTTGATTGAGCATGTCGTTCCAAAGTTGGAGATTCTGTTTTTTCATTCGGTACGCTTCCTCTTGGATGTGTAACTTTTAATATTTTCCAGGTATCCGAACTGCGTTTTGAAATGTTCTATTAGTGTTTCTGTATTGCAGTTGTGTTCCCTGGTTTGTTGTGATGTTATTTGTAGGAGAATAGTTTCCATATTTTTGTTCAATTTCTATATTTCTTCCTCCAGTAGTTCTTGTTTTTGGTTGGTAAGTTTGAATAACTCAAGGAGTTCTTCCATGATTTTCTTTTCAGTTCGCGGCATTCTTTCGTTGTAGTTATATAAAAGAAATATGTTGTAGTGGTTGCAACGAGAGAAAAGTATGTATATTAAAAAGAAGAGAGGTGCCGCAAACGTTTTTTGTTGTAATGTGGATTTATTTAGAAAAAATATTATGCTTTGTTTTACATAATTTTACTACGACACGTGTTTCTGGTCTCGCGACCGTCTTCAGGTAAAAGTGGAGATTTCTACATATTATTAAAATAATTAATTTTCTTCATGTTCAATGTGAAATGTTCTCGATATGAGACATTATCTGTTTGTGTGTTGGCAATCCGAATTTTCTTTCTAGAATTGTCAATGAAGAGTTCTGCGCGAAGGGTCATAAAACAATCAAGGTTTGTCCAGCGAGTAGTTATCAGCATTTAATCTTTTAATGTTTTAGTGACCCCTATGTGCTCTTGGATCTGTTTCTATTTTGGTGTGTTCCTGTCAGCATGCGTGTATATATGCGTGCGTATATTTCCCCTCCATACATATTGTCTTACTACGAGGAATTCGTAAACTTATTTGTACCTATACACGCATACACACACATACGCACATACACACTATCCCACCACAAGTAATCAGTACACACACACATATACACACATATTTCCCAAGCTACATGGAACCAGTACACACACACACACACACACACACACACACACACACACGCGCGCACTTAAGTTGTCAACATCCGCATATATATATATATATATATATATATATATATATATATATATATATATATATATATAACTTTGTTCTGTATGGCGTTCTGAACTCAAGGAGAGATTACGCCTATTTCCGAATATCCTAAAAATCAGCGGATTTCAGGTTTATTTACCCCTGGCTTACGAACCTTCTAATCCTCTCCTGTGTGCTTTCTTTCTTCATTACGCGCCCCAGAAATTTAACTGTCTCTTCAGGAATGTGAAGTATAAATGTCTATTTTGTTTCGATTTTCTTTAAAACTTCATCGTTACTCACATATTCCGTTCATCGTATTCTCAGCATCCTTCTGTAGTACTACATTTCAAGTCTCTTCTCCATCTGTGACGAGATTGTCCTGCATTCACTGCCATATAGAAGGACTAATACTACATAACAGTACAGTACGCTTTTTGTTTTTTGACGATATTTTTTCTGTTTCTTAATACTTTATTCAGCTTTGGCAAGACATCTTTCTCTATCCCAATGTGCTTTCGGATTTCGTGTCGGGCTTTCCGTCCTATGTTTATACGCTTCCAAGATATCTAAATTATTGCGCCTGTCAGAGTTTGTAATTTCTAATCTGTAATTTGCATGATAGGCAGTTCTTTTTTGCTAGCAGCCATGCATTCATTTTTCTTGCAATTGATGTTTAGTCCTTTCTTCTTGCTTTCTCCTTCACTACCTACTCTAGGAGTTCCTGTAGTTTCCATCTCGTGCCTACCATCATCACTTTAATGACAGGAATTAACTGATTGAAATCTGTATTCCACAGAAGCTGTAAATCTGAACTAGATTTTAAATAGTTGAAATCTTAATCGTTTTCATTCTTACTTTCATATCCTCTTCTCTTTCCACCCGTATTAGCCACCCGGAAATTCACGCGTATTTCCGTAAAAGTTACCTCGTATTTGTCGTTTTCTTTCTTACTTTCATGTCCTCTTCTCTTTCCACCCGTATTAGTCACCCGTAAACTCACACGTATTTCCGTAAAGTTACTCATATGTGCCGTTTTCTTTCTTACTTTCATCTTCTTTTCTCTTTCCACCCGTATTAGCCACCCGTAAATTCACCCGTATTTCCGTAAAGTTACCCGTATGTGTCGTTTTCTTTTTTCTTTCATCTCCTCTTCTCTCTCCATCCATATTAGCCACCCGTAAATTTACGCGTATTTTCGTAAAAGTTACCCGTATGTGTCGTTTTCTTTCTTACTTTCATCTCCTCTTCTCTTTCCACCCGTATTAGTCACCCGTAAACTCACACGTATTTCCGTAAAGTTACTCATATGTGTCGTTTTCTTTCTTACTTTCATCTTCTTTTCTCTTTCCACCCGTATTAGCCACCCGTAAATTCACCCGTATTTCCGTAAAGTTACCCGTATGTGTCGTTTTTTTTTTTTCTTTCATCACCTCTTCTCTCTCCATACATATTAGCCACCCGTAAATTTACGCGTATTTTTGTAAAGTTACTCGTATGTGTCGTTTTCTTTCTTACTTTCATCTCCTCTTCTCTTTCCACCCGTATTAGTCACCCGTAAACTCACGTATTTCCGTAAAGTTACTCATATGTGTCGTTTTCTTTCTTACTTTCATCTTCTTTTCTCTTTCCACCCGTATTAGCCACCCGGAAATTCACCCGTATTTCCGTAAAGTTACCCGTATGTGTCGTTTTCTTTTTTCTTTCATCTCCTCTTCTCTCTCCATCCATATTAGCCACCCGTAAATTTACGCGTATTTTCGTAAAAGTTACCCGTATGTGTCGTTTTCTTTCTTACTTTCATCTCCTCTA
The DNA here is from genome assembly GCA_903632075.3 of Acanthosepion pharaonis. Taxonomy (NCBI): domain Eukaryota; kingdom Metazoa; phylum Mollusca; class Cephalopoda; order Sepiida; family Sepiidae; genus Acanthosepion; species Acanthosepion pharaonis. Next base: position 1,598,857 of record CAHIKZ030003722.1, read on the forward strand.
CTCTTTCCACCGTATTAGTCACCCGTAAACTCACACGTATTTCCGTAAAGTTACTCATATGTGTCGTTTTCTTTCTTACTTTCATCTTCTTTTCTCTTTCCACCGTATTAGCCACCCGCAAATTCACCCGTATTTCCGTAAAAGCTACCCGTATGTGTCGTTTTTTTTTTTCTTTCATCTCTCTTCTCTCTCCATCCATATTAGCCACCCGTAAATTTACGCGTATTTTCGTAAAGTTACTCGTATTTGTCGTTTTTTTTTCTTTTCATCTCCCTACTCTTCCCCACCCGTATTAGTCACCCGTAAACTCACACGTATTTCCGTAAAGTTACTCATATGTGTCGTTTCTTTCTTACTTTCATCTTCTTTTCTCTTTCCACCCGTATTAGCCACCCATAAATTCACCCGTATTTCCGTAAAGTTACCCGTATGTGTCGTTTTCTTTTTTTCTTTCATCTCCTCTTCTCTCTCCATCCATATTAGCCACCCGTAAATTTACGCGTATTTTCGTAAAGTTACCCGTATGTATCGTCTTCTTTCTTACTTTCATGTCCTTACTCTTTCCACCCGTATTAGTCACCCGTAATCTCACGTATTTCCGTAAAGTTACTCAATGTGCCGTTTTTTTCTTACTTTCATCTTCTTTTCTCTTTCCACCCGTATTAGCCACCCGTAAATTCACCCGTATTTCCGTAAAGTTACCCGTATGTGTCGTTTTCTTTTTTCTTTCATCTCCTCTTCTCTCTCCATTATTAGCCACCCGTAAATTTACGCGTATTTTTGTAAAGTTACTCGTATGTGTTTTTTTCTTACTTTCATCTCCTCTTCTCTTTCCACCCGTATTAGTCACCCGTAAACTCACACGTATTTCCGTAAAGTTACTCATATGTGTCGTTTTCTTTCTTACTTTCATCTTCTTTTCTCTTTCCACCCGTATTAGCCACCCGCAAATTCACCTGTATTTCCGTAAAGTTACCCGTATGTGTCGTTTTCTTTTTTCTTTCATCTCCTCTTCTCTCTCCATCCATATTAGCCACCCGTAAATTTACGCGTATTTTCGTAAAGTTACTCGTATGTGTCGTTTTCTTTCTTACTTTCATCTCCTCTACTCTTTCCACCCGTATTAGTCACCCGTAAACTTACACGTATTTCCGTAAAGTTACTCATATGTGTCGTTTTCTTTCTTACTTTCATCTTCTTTTCTCTTTCCACCCGTATTAGCCACCCGCAAATTCACCCGTATTTCCGTAAAGTTACCCGTATGTGTCGTTTTCTTTTTTCTTTCATCTCCTCTTCTCTCTCCATCCATATTAGCCACCCGTAAATTTACGCGTATTTTCGTAAAGTTACTCGTATTTGTCGTTTTCTTTCTTACTTTCATCTCCTCTACTCTTCCCACCCGTATTAGTCACCCGTAAACTCACACGTATTTCCGTAAAGTTACTCATATGTGTCGTTTTCTTTCTTACTTTCATCTTCTTTTCTCTTTCCACCCGTATTAGCCACCCGTAAATTCACCCGTATTTCCGTAAAGTTACCCGTATGTGTCGTTTTCTTTTTTCTTTCATCTCCTCTTCTCTCTCCATCCATATTAGCCACACGTAAATTTACGCGTATTTTCGTAAAGTTACTCGTATTTGTCGTTTTCTTTCTTACTTTCATCTCCTCTACTCTTCCCACCCGGATAAGTCACCCGTAAACTCACCTGTATTTCCGTAAAGACACCCATATTTGTGTAGCTCTTTTGAGCCGGGATGGAGTGAAAATTTCAGGCCCGAACAAGATCGAAGGACCTAGGAAACGTACCGGTTTTCTCCACATATCCATACGGGTGTGCAGCACATTTGGCACAACGTTTAAGCTTCTTTAAGCTTTTCAACAAAAGAAAATCTGATGTTTCGCTTATTGAAATACCGATTCTGAGAATTAGGTCGAGGCGAGAAATTTTCAGCACCCTCTCGTACATACATGACTCAATAAACAAATCGATTGTTGCCCATCAACTTCGAGCCTATCGTAGGAGAGAAGCAAACGAATAATACATTTCACTCTGAAGCGCTACGGTCTAAAGCGGAAATTAACCAACCAGCCTTCCTTATCTCTGCTTAGATACATTCAATGTTCGGTTATGTGGTGATTGAAGGCGTCGGAGAGAGAATGAGAATAAAATGAGTAGGACTTGGCTCCCACAATCAGGAGACGGCTATATCTTCTTCCATCAAATAATTAACCAACCAGCCAGCATTGATATTAATAAGAAGTCTCTACAAGAAACAGCACGCTGGATAATATTCTGTCATCAACACGTCAGGCCGGATCCCAAAACGTCTGTAAGAATGGCAACCGTTCCACCAACAAAGATAACACCGAGAAAGATAACTTTAAATTAATATATCTATAAAATTCTATTTAAAAAAAAATGTTGTTATTATTATGGATGTGCGGGTGGCGAAATGGTAATCGGCACTGAACGTGGAATCGGTCTCGTCTGTTGCATTACTATTCACACAAAGGTACTTGAGACAGGTATGGATCCATCCCCCCCCGCCTTGATATATGTTAATTACCATGTACTTGAGACAGGAATGTGTCGATTTCTTCTCTCTTCAACACATAGGTTAAATAGCCTGTATTTGAGACGGCGGGCATGAATCAACTTTAGTATATTTTGTGGCGTTAGGAATTCAAATGAACGCTTCGGCTCCTCTTGCATTCGGAACGCCGTAAATTACGCTAAAGTTTGTTTAACAATTCGAATGTACGTGAAACATGATTAACCAATGAGAATCAAACAAATTTAAAATTAAAAGAATTTATTTCCTTCTTTACGTAAAGAAAAGAAATCACTTGTATGAATGCAAGAAATATTTAATACTAAACATAATCGCAGTGACTTGTGAGTCGTCTTCAGTGAAACTAGTATGAACACACAGACACACATATACACATGTATATACACATTTATATTGTAGTGTATATATATATATATATATATATATATATATATATATATATATAACCTAACCACTACAATCTTAAACAATTCAAGTCAAATTACCATGCTTTATTACCATCTTAATATTATTAATCTATAATAATATTATAGTATATTATATTCAAAACTTTTTGACTTTGGTATTGAGACCTCAGTTTATTTTATTTTTAAGCTTTTAGCTTATTTTATAATTTGGCTTATATCATATTATCTCTCACTCGCTATATATATATATATATATATATATATATATATATATATATATATATATATATATATATATAGATATATATATATATATATAACTCAACAAATCAAAACCTACCCACATTTCTCACCCACACAAGACAGACATGCTTATGGAGGTGTGGAGGCCTCACACTTATGCACAAACCCACACGAATATATACACACTTACACACATCATAATCACTTACTCCCTAATGAGCCAAATGATAACACACACACACACAGCAATACACACGCTTACACATATCATACTCACTCACTCCCTAAGAACCAAATAACACACACACAAACACTAAACAGAGACACATCTCCTCTCCAGGACCAATAAAACTGTCAAACTGACCAAAGGAATTCAGAGAAGCATAGATCCATCCAGCTCTTATCTCAAATAACAACTTAAAAGAGACTAGGAATGTTAAAAGATTCATGTTAAAAAGATTAAAAAGTAAAAAACAAATGAAAATATCAGACAAAAGTTCATTTTCTCCAGCAAGACATTCATTTCTGTAGTTTACTGGTACCAGCAAGCAGAAATATTTCTCCTCCCGATGATGGCCAATTTGGTCGAAACTAGTCGAGGAATCTAAATGAAATAATAATTAAAAAAACGAAAGAATATTAATCTACAACCCAGTGTGTTTTTTTTTTAATATTTTTGTATTCTTCAATATATATATATATATATATATATATATATATATATATATATATATATATATATATATGTATGTGTGTATATATATATAGTTATATATATATATTTATATATATATTTATATATATATACTTATAATTTATATATATATTTATATACATATACTAATAATCTATCTATCTATCTATATATATATATATATATATATATATATATATATATATATATATATAAGTATATATATATATATATGTGTGTGTGTGTGTATATATACTTACAATTTCTATATATATATATATACTTATGATTTCAAAATGAAGAATATATCAACCAAGCCAAAGTAAAATACACTGGCAGAAAGATGGATTATATTAACTCAGTTTTGACCCAATGGGTTTCTGAAGAATTCGACTGTGTTTGCTTATCTCAAGCCAGACTGAAAAGTATCATTAAGAGTCATTTGCAAAGACATCAGATTTGGAAATAAATGTTGCCGTCAGCTAGAGGGCATGATTTGTTCTTTGTGCCAAAAGCAATGTTAGAAAACGTCTGTTTAAACAAGTCAGGAAAAGTTAAATAATATCAATCGCGAAATCAGAGAACAAATAAATATCTAAAATAATTTTGTTTGTCCGCAGTGTAATAGAACTTTTAAAAGCCTTTTTGCCTATAAAAGTTATTAGAGAACCAATCAAAAATCTGTAGAAAATGCGTATATATGGTTGTAGGTTCAACTCAACCAACAACATTGAGCCTACAATAACCTTCAGTTTTGAACCTGAAACCAACTACTCTCTTCCCTTACTAGATATCATATTACATAGAAATAATAATGAACTCAATTTTGACGTTTATGGAAAGGCTACAAACAAAAATGACCTGATCAGTTTCTACTCAAACCACTCTTCTAAAATTAAATCTGGAATTATTATAGGTTTCTGTCTGAGAACGTTAAGAATCTGTAGCCCACAATATTTACCTAAAGAAGAAACATACATAAAAACACATTCAAAACCTCCAATACCCATATCATTTCATCCAAAACGCAAGAAGAAAGGCATACAAAAATACAAAATATACAACCAAATCAAAAATAATAACATAATCTATAATAATAAATTACATGAAAACAGATACATAATACTACCGACCAATTCTGTCACGTCCACGATCCAGAACAACCTATCCCATCTAAATAATCTTAAAATAATCACAAACACTTACAAAACCATTATGAATATTCTCAGATCCTCAAACAATAAGAGCCATAATATTTCTGAAGCAGGCATTTATAAAATAAATTGCAAAAACTGTTCCTCCCAATATATTGGAGAAACAAGCAGAAACTAAAAAACAAAATAAAAAAAAAACAAAAAACGCATCTATGAGCACAAAAGAAACCTCACAAAAAAAACTGAAATAAATTCAACCACAATTTTGATTTTAAAAATGCTACACTCATAAAAAAAAGAAATTAACTCACTCAGAAGGAAAATCCTCGAGAGTGCCGCCATTGAATATTATCCAAATATTAATCTACGCTCAGGTTTTTTTCCCTATTTCACCTTTCCAAACAGAATTACTACTCTCCCAAGCAAACGTACACAGCAGTATCAAGATATCAAAAGAAAATGTTTGAATCCGTCAACAAAGCAATAAAAACAATATTTCCAGACGTGACAGTACTTGATGTAATTTTCAATTGACAATATGAATAAAATGTCGTTTCTTCCAGTTGCTAAGGACATTTTGTTTTGTTGTTAATAGTTACTTTGCTTTTAATAAATTCATTTCTTTTTTGCCTTGAAAAAGTCCACATTGGACAAAACGCGTTGGCTAATAATACAGTTTTCCTATTGTCCTTTACCAGTACACACACGCACACAAAAAAACACACACACACACAAACACACACACACACACATATATATATATATATATATATATATATATATATAGATGGGCGATTGTTCGAAAGAAGGTAAATTCTTAATGTTATCAGTCTGGGATGGCAACCATAGCGTGCATAATCCTTTGAAATTGCCTGAAAATCATACCATATGTGTGAAGTTAGGTAGATGAAATTATTCAGAATACTGCGTTGGTTGTGGTAGCACAAAATCATAAGTCGTCGTGACCGAGCGTTTAGGAATACTGGACTTGTTCAAACTGTTGATCACGCCAGGTCTGCTTAGTGCAAACGACCGTTGGGCTCTTCTGAACAAGAGCAAATGCGCCAGAGTAGTTGACTGCAAAGGGATTGGCTAATCACTCAATCAGCATACGAGTGTGCTAGGAAACGGACTAACATCTTTTTCTTCGCCTAATATTCATGAAAAGGGGTGTTTCTTCTTTGGCATTTACCACTGTTAAAGAAATTTATTTGGGTTTATAATGGTCAGATATTTGGATGGGATTTTAAGAAATTTCTCATCTTTCCGTCTACAGAATTACACGCATAAACATACATACACACACAAATATATATATATATATATATATATATATATATATATATATATATATATATATATTGATGCATGTTGCATTAAATAATATAGACAAGTTTTGACTATTTCATGTAAATTCTTTTCATATTATCTGATAAGCTTAATAACATTATCATTAAAAGACGAAAGAAAATCACCATATTGATACGTATTTTTTTAATCCTAAATAAACAAAATGAAGTATGAAATCTCGACAAATATTCTTAAATGCCTATAATTGATAACAGAAGTCCCTGATTTATACCAACGGCTTCCCATACTTGATACTTCTCGTTTTCACTCTCGCGTGGCCATGTGTGACGTCATGAGCTGCGGTGCGATTTTCATTTCCATCGTCTCGTATGCACGCGTTTGTCGTTGCTTGAAACTCTTCCATGTAAACAAAAACAGACTATCATTATTGTTTTGTCTGTGTATTGATTAGTATATTGTAATGTCATTGTCATATTTGATAATGGCTTATGTAAGCCGAAAGCTTAGCTAGGATTTAAAAAAAGTATCAATATGGTGATTTTCTTTCGTCTTTTAATGATTAAGCTTATCAGACGATATGAAAAGAATTTACATAAAATAAGTAGACAAAACTTGTGTATATTATTTAAGGAAACATGCATCAATAAAAAATGCTGCCTAAATACACATAATATATATATATATATATATATATATATATATATATATATATATATATATTAAGAAATATACATATACTTACTTTCGAAGCACAACTTAAAGTTGGTGATTTTACCAACACATAAGGCACTGTTTTGCTTACACCTTATATAAAATTTAGTAAATATTTATTTGAAAATCTCACTATCCACGCTAATGTACGTATACACAGTTGCTAATATCTAATTTTATGGTTTATATTCATTTTTTTTTGTGTGTGTATGTATCTATGTATACACGTATTATTTCCAATAAGTTGATGGATTGATTCGTTTTCTACGGCTTATCAATTGTTTGCGGCTTATTTAAAGCCAGAAAGTATTTTTGATTGTAAATTTTAATTTTTTTTAATTATTGGAGATAATAATAGTTCAGTGATACAAATCTTACTAATTAACCCATAAATGGGGGAGAAGAGGTGTTTTTATAACGAAGTCAACTGGAAATGGAACTGGGCTTTCTCATTAATAATTTCGAGCCATTATCCATTACGCTACCCTCACATCCATGTTTTCAGAACCTGATATTCGTAAGCGGTCACCCAGCTAGGTTCGACGTTGCTTAACTTCGGTGATCGTACGGCAACCGGTGTTTCAACGAGATATGACCGTAACTTCTGTTTGCTAAAATCTTTAGAGATCAACATCTTGACTGCTGATGGAGATCCAATCTATCCAATTAAGGATACGATGTTTAACTGCCATATATGCCCGATGCGATCTAATGCTAGTTTGAAGAGTCTCTTAGGGGCCAAGGACGGCGATACAAAATGGAAGCCATCAAAAGTGATCCGATGGGTTAGGGGTTAGCTCTCAGCTGTGTATATATGTGCGTCGTATTAATGCCCGGAATGTAAAAAGCGTAGTCCGTTTTCCCGTGAAATGTCGGAGAGCGTGTTAACTTACTGATGTCATTTAAAGACGTAATTCTATATAGCTTTTAAGAGAATCAATTTGGAGATGTTTATATCTGTATCAACCGGCTTTAAAACGGCCTTCTATTTGTGGCATTTTTCGATTTTCTTTTTGAAGTTAATCCAATCCTGGGTTTCTTGCTTTGCGCTAAAATGTTCGCTTCAATATTTACAAAGCACTTAGAAAATCGGAAAGAATCTCCATTCGCAAATATAGGCGAAACCTAAATACGTTCACGTACAATTCAAATTATTTCCAACAAAACTACATATATATATATATATATATATATATATATATATATATATATATGTGTGTGTGTGTGTATTTGTATTTGTATATATATATATATATATATATATATATATATATATATATATTAAATTGAGATTCCGAAAATAATTTCAAATATTACATATTTGCACGAATGCACACACACACACACACACACACACACACACATATATATATATATATATATACATATTTTTCAGTTGAAACCAGGAAAATTGTGTAAAATATGTAAATATACTTGCACACACACACACACAGACACACACACACACACACACACACACACACATATATATATATATATATATATATATATATATATATATATATATAATATAAAAGGCTCAAACACTAATCTTTCATGGTTATAATTTGTGACATTGGAATCGTAATCACGAGCCAATTCATCAGATCGTGATTACGATTCCAATGTAACAAATTATAACAAATGAAAGATTAGTGTTGAGCCTTTTATATTATATTCCTGCTTTGTCTATGATTTTGTGCTATACCTGGATTACATCCTCTTGGAAATATATATATATATATATATATATATATATATATATATATATATATATATATATATATATAAGGAAGAGGTTATAGTAGTTCCAACGAGAGAAAAGTGTGTATATTAAAAGAAGAGAGAAACCGTAAACGTTTTTGGTTGTAATGTGGATTTTTTAAAACATTTTCACAACATCGCCCACGTGACGACGACGTGATCATATTGTGAAACGGAACGCTGATCTTATAAAAGATTTCAGTTATCTGTTTGGATTGGTATTGCTTTTATGTCGATCTTCTTTTTCATGTTGAATTGTATATGGTGTATGTTAATTATGCTTTATGAATATGTCCTGAAGATGGTCTATTAGACCGAAACGTCCGACGTCGACATTAAACATTAAAACAGCATAATTGCATATTAGGATTTTTGTTTGTTTTTTCAGTATATTTTTCTTCATACATATATATATATATATATATATATATATATATATATATATATATATATATATACACACACACACATATTTTATATATATATATATATATATATATATAGGCCACTAATATTATCTATCTATCTATCTATATCTATATATATATATATATATATATATTATGAAATGGACAAAGTCCGACAATTATTTTAAAAAGAACGTATAAACATAAAAAATGTTTTTATATATATATATATATATATATATATATATATATATATATATCAAGTGTTCATTTTGTTCATGTTTTTCGTTAAGGTTTCCTCTTTCCTCACGTGTTATTCCCATAACATTCCCAGCATCCTTTTGTAAAACTACATCTTTCTTGCCTCAAATCGCCTCATCATCTTTGAGGTAATTTTCCAACATTAAATACCATATAGAAAGATTGATATTACATCGTATTTCGGCGCAGTTTTCCTTGTTTCTAACAATTTTTCTATGGTTCCTTATTGCTTTCTATAACTTTTGAGAGGCATATTTCACTATTTCAGTTGGCCCTTCCGATCAATGTAACACATTCATTCGTCTGCTTGTAAAATGTCTGATGCCTCCAACTCGTACATCTCGGACTCTCCATATTGCTGACGACCATACAGAATCTTTTCTGACATATGATAATTATTCCTTTCCTCTTGCTTTCCTTTACAATCTTGTCTAGGAATTCTTGCAGTTTTATCAATCACTTTGTATTTCGCAATTTATAATTCTTAAACTGGGGGATAAAAAAGATATCATTTTACCGTTTTTTTAAAGAAAAATCTGACGTATCTTATCATCGATATCTGATTGAAAATGTTTGGACATTTTTCTTAATAACAGAATCAATCATGTCAAAGTCACATTCTTATTGAACAGCGTTTTTCAATCTTTCTTATTTCAGAGTTCATTTTTTTAAATCATTTCATCCCCAAGCAAGGTAATAAAGCCTCTAAGATACAAGAGGTTACTGAGCGTTAGAGAATATGACAAAATACACTTAAGGAGAGAGAACAAAAAAAGAACAAAAATTAAGACAGAAGATAAAGATTGAAGATGAAATTTACAGGAAAGAAAGAAGCTATGAATAGAGTTAACATAGAACTTACTGTTATATCTTAGCATTTCAACTTCAAAATGATGAGACCTTCCCGCCAATCTAGTACTGCGCTTAAATCCATAAAGTCTAGCTACCATAGACTACCATCAGAACAATTATCATGAAAGTATTTATAGAAAAGGCACAAGGAATCTACACTACGGATAGTTATGGGAAAGGGACTGAAGCCGAAATGCCAGATCAGGATCAGTAACATTGCAGATACTTCTTTGGGTTCTATCAAGAATCTCTAAATATATAGCAGCAGCATCAGACTATATGTGGCAGCAATATTCAAAGCATTGACGAGCGGTCGACTTATAAATATGTAAGAGAGATTGTAGGGAGAAAATTATTTAATTTGACACATTGAACCAACTTTCTTAGTGTTGTGGTGTCCTGCCTCTAAAGGGTCTATATTGGACTCTTCCGCCTACTTTAAGATTAGTAGGAGAGAAGGCCTCGAGGGAACAGTCGAATAGATTGAACACACTCACTAGTCGTGTAATACTCTTCTGTTGTACTTACTGTTTAATATATGATATATCTGTAACATTTGTTTTGTTATTTCTTTAACCATTTACTTGGTCACAACAGCTTGACTGTTCCCTTAAGGCCTTCGCTCCTGCTAATCTTATAATAGGCGGAAGAGTCCTAGATAGACTCTTTAGAGGGAGGACACCACAACACTTAGCAGCAGATCAAGCAATGGATTCAATATAATCTTTCCACTTCATGTCAGCCGAGAATGTAAGCCCAAGAAAGTGCAGTGAGTCACTCTTCTGGGGGTTATCGCAAAAGAAACAGTTACTAGAAACAGAGACAGTTATGGAAACAGTTACTAAGCTTAGACTTGTCTGACACAAGCAAAGTAAAAAAGAGCAAGAAGACAGAAGCTTCTTTTTTATGCCCCCCTGTCCCCTCAGGACGTAGGCGATCATGGTTCTGCAGAACTTCCTATCTGTTTTACCTTAACAGCTACAGTAGACAGGAAGTTGTGGAGAAGCATGATCGCCTCTCTCCCACATTTTGTCTGTCTGTTAATTCTTCTAAACCTGACATCCTTTTATTCAAGCTCACTATGTCATGGGTTTTTTCCTATATCTCATTTGCCATCATTCTGTCCTGTGCGTATCAGACTTCTCAAACCCTCTTTCCTCATTATGTACCCTAGAAACGCAACTGTCTATTTCTGATTTTAACTATAAGTTTCCATTTTGTTTCATTTTTCTCTAAGATTTCGCCGTAGCTCGCATGTTAGGACAATGGTATACTCAGCGTCCTTCTGTAGAACCACATTTCTGTTGCTTAAAGTCTCTTCTTCACCTTTGAGGACATCGTCCAGCACTCATTCCCATAAAGGAGGACATATATCAAACTCCCTAATAGCAGTAATAGTCTTCATATGTTCTGTGTACCATGATATTCACAAGCGATATCCCGTCTACGTACTGATCTGGTTCGACGTTTCATAAGTTCGGTGATCGCACGAGAACAGTTTTTTTCAACGTGATATCGCCTAAGGCCGTTTCTTTTCAAGGACTTTTGTTAAATAAAGATTAACGAGACAGAAAGACAAGAAGAAAAGCCTATGTTCATTTTTATGCAATAAAATAAAACCAAATTAGTTAAATTTATTTTACCTCAAGCCTCGAGATTTTGTTTAACGAGCGTTTGCTTCTCAAAACTGAACGTTAATGAGGCCCCATATAATCTTCATTGATCCGCTATGAACAAACACTGAAGAGTTCTCAACCGGAAGTTTGCTTCTCACATCACTTCCCATACTCCGGATGTACAAACGAAGATGTTTAATGAATTTGATAAAAAGTTTTCAACAATGTGAAAGTCGTCTAATTGAGCTTTTTATTTTAAAAAATTTATTTCCTATTTTCAAAAACAATAATCCTTAGGGAAATCTTCGATTCGTTCTGCAGAGAAATAGGTTGAGGAGGACACAGAAAAAGGAATATGAGAACAGAAAAAGAGTAAAAGGAAACAAAAAAAAACCAAATAAACGAAGCTAAGGAGAAAGAAACGATTAGAGGAAAGGAAAAAGAAAAGAAAAAATAATAAAACATATAAAAGCAAAAAGCTTTGAAACAATAGGAAATAAGAAGAAAGGGATTTGGATCGAAAGATAATAAAAGAAACAAGCAAATAGAAAAGAAAGAAAAAAAGAATGAAAGCGAGAAAGAAAGAAAGAAAGAAGAAAGAAAGAAAGAAAGAGAGAGAAAAAAAGAGTGAAAAAAACAAAAAAACAACAGAGAGAGAAAGAAAGAAACAGTCAGAGAAAGAAAGAAATTCCCTGTCACTTTCATAATACATTATTTCATTTTGATCACAAAGAAATATGGTAAAGTCATTTCAGAAATACTTGTTTGGTTTCAGTGAAATAAATAAATAAATAAATAAATAAAGAAGGAAAGTAAGTAAGAGAGAAAATGGAAAATAACTGGGTGCAGAATTAATTATAACTTGGAACTTATTTCAACTCGGAACTAATTTCAATTTGGAACTAATTTCAACTCGGAACTAATTTCACCTCGGAACTAAGAGTTAAAGTTAAGATTTTAAAATTGAGTTGAAATTAGTTCCGAGTTGAAATAAATTCCGAATTGAAATTTGTACAGAGTTGAAATTAATTCCGTGGCGAAATTAGTCCCGAGCTGAAATTAGTTCCGATTTGAAGTTAGTTCCGATTTGAAATTAGTTATGTCACTCAAAGTAACGAGTACATGAAATAGGATAAAAAATAAAAATAATCGGAAAAGGAAGGAATGATGGCACGAATGAATGGATGAATGGATAAAGGAAGGAAGGGAGGGAGGGAGGGAGGAAGGAAGGAAGTAAGGAAGGAAGGAAGAAGAGAAGGAAGGGAGGGAGGGAGGGAGGGAGGGAGGGTGGAAGGAAGAAGAGAAGAAAGGGAGGGAGGAAGGAAGGAAGAAGAGAAGGAAGGAAGAAGAGAAGGAAGGAAGGAAGGAAAAAATTGAAGGAATTGAAGGAAGGAAGGAAGGAAAGAAGAAGAGAAGGAAGGATGGATGGAAGGAAGGAAGGAAGCAAGGAAGGAAGGAGGGGAGGGAGGAAGGGAGGAAGCAAATAAGGAAAAAAGGAAGAAAGGAATTGAAGGAAGGAGGGGAAGGAGGGAGGAAGGAAAGATGGAAGGAAGGAAGGAAGGAAGGAAGGAAGGAAGGAAGACGAGAAGGAAGGAGGGAAGGAAAGAAGAAAGGAAGACCGGAAGGAAATGTTAGACAAACAAGTAAAAGAAATAGAATATAAAAATAAAAAAGAAAGAAAGAAAAAAAAAGAAAGAAAGTAAAAAAAAAAGAAGGAAAGAAAAAAAAGTACCGCCTAGGCAATACCACATAAATGATGGATTATTCCGTTTTGATCACGTGGAAAGATCCAAAAGACATATCAAAGGTGCTGTTTTGTTTCAGTGTAAGAAGAAAAAAAAACGACAGGAAAGTAGGAAGGCCGAGAGAAAAACTACAAAACAAATGAATAAAGGAAATAGGAACTAAAAATAAATAAATAAAGAGATAAAAAGGCTAAAAAAAGGGGTACAGAAAATAGGATCTGAAAATAGAAAATAGACAAGCAGAGAAAAAAAAAGAGAGAGAAAGAAAAGAGGAAAGAAATAAAGGCCGAGTGAAAAAAATTGTAAACAAACAAGGAAATAAGATCGACAAATAGAAAAACGAAAGAAGCATGGAATGAAAAAAAGAAAAATCTCGCTAAAGAAAAGTTAGAGCGGAACATGGATGAATAAAGAAAAGAAAGGAAATTTAATCCAAACAAGCCATATAAACGATAGATATAAAGGAAGATAGAAATGATAAAAAAATAAAACCGTAGAAAAAAAGATTAGAATAAAAAATGAAAAGAAAAAATATCAGTGGAATATAGAAAATCATACCAGAAAAGAATTTAAAATAATATAATAATATTTGAGAAAAGGATATTGGAAATTCAGACAGGCGAAGCTTACACACAAGACGAAACAGTTCCGATTGTTAACCTAATCGATATTCCACCATTCAAAACGCTTCGACCGTTATGCACTCTGGCGATTAGAATTTAAAAATGAACCCCTTATTTCATCCACCAGATAGATTGTTCTAGTTCCACATGCTATGCCTCTTCCGGATGTTTCAGTTATCTCGCTTTAACTCAAATCTCCAATTTTTTTTTTTTTTTTTTTTGTTCATCACTGCAGTAACTAGGTATTGAACTGACAGCAACTTTGGCTCAAGTCACTGGATCCAACCAACGCGTTTATCCACTGCGCCGTAGCGTACAACGGCCGAAACGTCGTGAATATGGCAATAAAGATGAGGACAACAGTCCGAGCAATGGAAATAATGAAAATAACTATAATACACCATCTCCGAAATATAGACAGATACGAAAACAAATCAGCAAAAATAATTAAATAAAACAACGACTTTGTGCAGAAGAACGACCTTTTGCGCCATTTCTTTTATTGTTAATAACAAGAAGAAAAGTCGCAGAAAGCGCTGTTTTCGTTCTTTTAAATGCTTCGGGATATCTGTTAGAGTTGATAAATAGCATTTCGCATAGTGGGAAAACATGCTAGCAAGGAAATAGAGTTTGTAGCAGGAAGACGTCGAGTAAAAGGATAGAATGTTGAACAAGGAGCCGAGAAAGGTTAGAAGAAGGAGAAAGACAAAAGGAAAAGAGAGGAATATGATACGAGGGAAAGAATTAAATTACAAATGTAACATTAGGGAATACGATATAAACTAGACCCTTTAAGAGATAAAGATAAAAAAAAATGTACATGGGTAAAACAAAAACAAAAAAAAAACGGGAAGAATCAGAAGAGAGATGGGAACAGCGAAATATGCCTTCGAGAAATTAAGTATTCTAATAAGGCAAAGGAAAATAACATTAGATACCAAAAAGAGCGTTGAACAGCTATGTAATATCTAATCTTCCCAACGGCAGTGAATGTTGGACAATGACCTCAGAAATGAATAAAAGACGACGGCGATGTAGTTCGAACGATGGCTGTTGAGAATACAAGAATAAATGAGCAACTAGGAAGTCTTAAAGGATACATGAGCTACAAATAGACGTATACTTACAATGAGAACGAGACTATTTCTGTCTGAAGTTCTTTGATGAGAAGTTATCGTTATTTGAATACGGTCCTCGTCTTTGTTGTTCATATCACAACGTTTCGATCACTCTCGAATTACTTCGGAGGTGTGCTTGTCGAACTCTCAGCATTTGGGCAGAGAGGAACTCAGGCGAGGCTATACCAAAGGGCAGAGTCTCATCTGGGGTGGTAGACAGCTACCCGACCTCGTTTTTTTTACGGGGTCTACGGGGAATTTTTGGCCGAGCTTACGGGCTCGGATACCCCACAATAAACTCGGCCTTGTGCCACATCCGACCGTGTGGGGTGGTAGGCGAATATTATCACAACGTTTCGATGTTTTGCTCTCCGGTCTTCATCAGGTGGTTGTCGATCCGAGTAACCTCCTCAATGATACACGACTCAGTGGATAAAAGCGTTGGTTAGATCCAGTGACATGAGCCAAAGTGTTGCGAGTTAAATACGTGGCTACTGTAGTGTTGAAAAAGAAACTTGGAGAGTTGAGTTAAAGCGTGATAACTTAAACATCAGGAAGGGGCATTGTACGTGGAACTAGAACAATCTACCTCGGTGGGCTAAATAAAGGGTTCCCTTCGAAATTCCAATCACCTGAAGAAGACCGGAACGTACAATGACTGAAATGTCGTTTAATATGGTAATAAAGATAATGACAACAGTCAATATAAATACTGTAAATAACCTTCAGGGAATTTCGAACTGAACTCCTTATTTAATCTACGCGGGTAGATGGCTCTCGTTCCGTTCACCATGTCGAGGGATATTTAGTCTTATTCTTATTTAGTGTTATTCACTGTGAACTGGCCGGTCCAGAGATTGAACTCACCGTTACTATACCACAAAAATGTAGATTCATACCTTTCCTAAGGGTATTTTCGCGTAAGTGTGTATAACAAAACCCGCCTGGAATTAGAACACTGCTCCCCGATTAACAATTCAGAGATTTTATCCATTACACCACTCGCTCATCCAAGCTCCTGGCATTCCCAAGCATTGCACCTGGTATTCCCAAGCCATCACTCATCTAGGTACTAACCAGGCACGATGTTGCTTAACTATGTTTATCGTATAAGAACCATTGTTCCAACATGATATGACCGTAAGCCTCGTTATTCCAAGAAGACGAAACAGTTTCTAAACTTAGCGCACAAGAAAAAAAAATGAATAAATAAAATGAACCAGAAGACGTAATAAAACTCCACAATGGCAGTAATATCCTTCAGGATATTTCGGCCTTCATCAGGTGTTTGTAAATCAAAGCAACCTTCAGGGACTTTCGAACTGAAGTGTTTATTTAATCTACGGCAGTAGTTGGTCCTCGTTCCATTTATCTTGTCAAGGAATATATCTCCTCTTATTCTTATTTTGTTATGTTCATTCTGCACTTAGCCGGTCCAGAGATTGAACTCACCATTGCTATATCAGTAAATTTACAAATCGATGCTTTGTTCCAACTTGGGACAACCCTGAGTGTAAAACTTGGAACCTTAAACCTGATCTGCCTGCTACTGAAGCCGTTCACACTTGACTAAATTAAATGGGGCTTCTATTTTCTAGTAGCGGTGGTGGAAGGTCTATTGTTGCTGAGGTTTTGTTGTCATTACTCTGTCTCCAAGTTGTACATTCAGAATTAAAGAACTGGTTCGAGAACAATCTACTCATGTAGATTAAATGAAAAATTCAGTTCTAAATTCCCTGAAGGTTACCAGATTAGTAAAAACCCGATGAAAATTTATGATAACAACACTTAAATCATGCAAACTGAAAGAGACAGGAAGTTGTGGAGAGCCATGTTGGCCAGAAATAATAAAAAAGCGGAAGTTGTCTTACAGTACATAAGAGGAATTAAATCAAAGATTTTAGCAAACATAATTTTGTTGATTAATTAACTTGATTTTTTTTTACGGATTATCAACCTTTTGCCGATTATTTACAACCAAAAAATATTTTCGGATTGTAAGAATTTAGGGGAGATAATAATGATTTACTGATACAAGACCTACTCATTAACTCATAGTTGGTAGAGAGAAGATGTGGATTCATGCCTTTCCCAAGGGTATTTGAGTGTAAGTGAATATAACGAACCCGACTGGAATTGAAACTCGGCTCACAGATTTCCAATTCCGAGCCATTATCCATTATTACACCACCCGAACATCCAAGCTTACAGAACCTGGTATACTCAAGCTGTTATCCATCCAATTACTTTCCAGGCTGGATGTTGCTTAACTTTGGTGATTGTACGATAACCGGTGTTTCAAAGCAAGCAGTCAACAAACAGGGAAACCTCGACCCAAATAACGGTCAACCTATATAGTATGCCTGCTTGAAACGTTTTAGATCATCTCAGCTATATCGAGACCCAATTTCCCAACCCAGGGATTGAATCACTGTAAATTAAATCGTTGTTTTGTGAATTTGGTCACATAGGGAGTGTGAGTTCAATCCTTGGGTCGGGCAGTGGAAACGAGCGAGCAATAACTGAGCAGTACTAGAAATAAGAACTAGGCGAGATATCCCGAGACATGAGCAGTGGAACGAGAACAGTCTACTCCCTAGATTAAATAATGGGTTCAGTTTAGATTTCCGTCTAGGTTACAAAGCTCGATATACACATGAGGAAGGGGGGCAACGATCAAAACATTGTGATAAAAACAAAGAGGAGGATGATAGTCCAAATATGGCGTAAATAATGATAACCCATCCCAGAAATTCAGACGGTTGATTGGTTGATTTTGTTTAGCGGAATATCAACCAATGGGTGGTTTAATGCCGAAATCTAAATATTTTGTACATAATTTTATGGCTTCAAATATAAATACATGTATTATTGCTCATTCTGTTATAAAATGTATTGTTGATAATTCTATTAGAAAGTTATTGTTTATTTTACCATAAAATGTATTGTTGGTCATTTTGTCTCAAAATGTGTTGTTGGTAATTATACTATAAATACGTATTGTTGGTAATTTTTTTATATAAAAATGTATTACTGGTATTTTTACTATAAAAATATATTTTTATATTTTCATAGAGTTTTGTTTGAGGATTCCCTGTTTGCCCTAACATGTGCTACCACTTAAATTTTTCTCGTCAGAGTCCATCTTGCACATTTATAAATCTACCATTCACCCGTGCATTGAATACTGCTGCCATATCTGGTCTGCTGCTCCTGCTATTAATCTCGAGGTACTTGAAAAAAATCCAACGAATCCTAATATAATCGATCGAGACTTGGTATCTCGACTTCAGTCATTTTCTCACCGACGTATCTTCCCTTTGTCTTTTCTACAAATATTTTCATGACTGCTGCTCTGACAAGCTTATTTTTCCCTGGTGACCCACTACATGGATTTAAGCGTACTACTAGATTTGCATCTAAGTCTCACCAGTTTACCGTTGAATTATCCATTTCTACTCCAACAGTTTCCATTTTCGCACTTCTGCCCTGTGAAACTCCCTTCCGTTTCCTTGCTTACCCTGATAACTACAATCTTAACAAAATTAAATGTAACGTCAATTGCCATCTATCTTCTTGAATCCCATTCATCTTTTGTCCTTTCCTCGATCCTCTTTTATCTCATTTTAACTCCCTGCAACCCGCTGCGCACTAGTGGCATTCCCGTCTTGCCTGGGGTGAAATGATTAAAAAAAATTCAGACAAAGATTACTATTCTTTACATTGACAGAAAGTTTATGACAAATGCATACTGGTTTATGTCACGTTGCAAAATACTTTTTCTTGTTCTGACTTTGTTACTTAAGTGATTCATATGGTAGAAAAACAACAATTATGCGAAAAAAAAATAGCCACGAAAATTATTTATCAGAGTATTACTGATTTTACAAGTACATTCCGAATGCTTGTGCTTCTTTTAAAGTACTTCAAATGCGTATAAAAACACTGGAGAATTGAAAAGCCCATAACTCATTGCGACCGGAATTGTGCATTTTAGTATCATTTAAACGGAGCGAATCATTCGTGATTGCAATTAGTTTGATATTCCTCTGGGATGAAAGGCGTAGTTTTAATCAAACGAAGGTTGGGGAAAATAAGAGGTGAAATAAATATTTACACCAGGAATACAAAGTTTGTCCACTTTCCTATTCTTGTTTTTCTGCCGCCTAAAATTTTCAAAAATTTAAATGCAATGTCAATTGCCATCTTCTGTCTACCTGAACCCTGTTCCTCTATTGTAATCCTCTCATTTCTTTTCACTAAAGTCTTCTCTTTCTCTTTCACTTCCTGTGCCCACTGCGTCAGTCGGATTATCGTTTTGCTTGGGGGGAAATTATTACAAAAAAAAAAAGTGCTAGGTCACGTTTGGCGTTGTGGTTTGCAGGATTGTCTTGCAGTAAATTTCGCTAGGGTAGTTAGTTGTTTTGTGCCCTACTATTGTTGCCTTGTGTCAGACTTACCCAAGTGTGCCTATCTTAAGGTGATAGATTAGATTTTTTTCTCAGATTAATATACAGCACCCGTGAATCCTCTATTCAAGTTTACATAGTCTAAAATTTTCTATATTTATATAACAAGTGCAATTATAAAGGGGATAGAAGGTATGTAGATTTTTGATGTCAAATATATATATATATATATTTATATATATTTATATATATATATATATATATATATATATATATATATATATATGCGTGTGTGTGTGTGTGTGTGTGTGTGCCAGTATTTTTTATTATTTCAAACATTATTTTAAGAGGATAACGGTGTTTTAATAGACGCCCGTGTGTATTGCGTCTGTATGCCTGCGTACTGGAAAGAGCTTCATAAAGAAAATGTGGGGTTCGAACCTGTGTTGCTCTTTGTAGAAGAAACCAGCTGCTAATATGGCGTACTTTAGTCCGCGAGGCCACAACATGCCGGATCATACGACCGTTTCTCCAACAAATGGAGACCGAGGTACATTTACTCTATTAAACTTTTTCCACTGCGCAGACCTATAGACATAATACACACTGTTTACAAAAAACAGGTTAAAAAATCCAAAAGAACGGGTTGTCTTTTGAAACACGGGTGTCCCCTTCACATTGAGTTTGAAGTACTAACAAATGTTGGATTAAATACAAATCTACTAATTATATATATATATATATATATATATATATATATATATATATATATATATATATACACAAATTCGAATAGAAATTTCTGCCAAGGGAAATTTATTGGCTTTGTCAACACAGAGGTGTGAAAAAAATAAAATAGGCGCTTAAAATTTAAACATTTAAAAATAACAGAGAAAAGGAATTTTTGGATCATATATATATATATATATATATATATATATATATATATATATATATATATATATATATATAACAATATTTCGTCTACTTAGGATTTTTTGTTGATTTTTGAACTCCTAAAAGCCTTTATTTTGCAATCAACAACATCAATCCAACTAAATATGTTAGCTCTATCACTGATATTGTGCGCTTTCCAATAAGTACCGCACATATATAATATATAAATAATATATATATATAAATTGCATATATATATATAAATTGCATATATATATATATGCATTTATATATATATATATATATATATATATATATATATATATATATATATATATATATATATATATATGTGCGTGTGTGTATTATATTATATATTTTGGTTTCAAATTTTCTTCACAAAATATTTAATATGCAGTTTGTTTTTTCTTAAGTGTTTCGTCGTTCCCCTCCCCTAAAGCATATTAGTTGTAATTCTTCTGTAATACTAATCGTATTCCAGGAATATTACAACTGAGAAGGTTTTACAGTAAGGTCGATTTCACTGGTAGATTTTTCGGATATATCTATATCTTTACCAGGATCTTAAAAACACAACGTGGTCTTGGAAAGACCGAATGATGATTGCCGAATCGATTGTCAACTAGAGCGAAGAAGTAGTGTCCCAACCACTCAGAAATAACAACCAGGCGTGATAAGACTCTAGCAACCGTGGTTCAGACAAATAGGTCCTGTTATCGTGACAACACTAGCGCCTCAGCAGCAGCAGAGTTATAGGTAATTGCAGTGACTGAAGAAGAAGAAGCGGTATTAATATATTTGGTGCCATGCAGAGAATGATAACAGTCCATAACAACCAGCAACACAGAATCAGTATTAAAAATTGGTTGCCGTGACCGTAGATAAGTTAGCATTATAAGAAACCCGAATACATATAAAATCTCTTTTCTCTTTTGGCTGCCAAGCATGTTCTCCATTATTGAACACCCGTCCACCCGTCAAGCCATATCCACTCCATTTCTGTCAGTAGCTTGTCAAGTTGCTTCTACGCACTCTATGAACACGAGATGATGTTTCCCGAGAGCTGACAATGAACGAGACTGTTCGTAACATTCAAGTTCCTCTGAATGAAAGCAGACAGAACGTAACATTGTCTGTACTAAATTGTCTCAGATTCTTTTATTAGTCGGACAAGACGTAAAACTTTCAGACATTTTTTCTGTAACAAATATTGCTCAGTCTGGTTCAAAGTGAATTCTACCATAAGTATGCAACAGTAAGTAAGTGACTTGGGATCAAACACACAACACCAAGTCAACCCTAGAACTTTTCAAGTAGAATATCATAACTCTCGTAGTATGTAAGGTGACCTTATTTAGTAAATACTAAATTTTCAACAACGGAGCAGCCGTGAGAATAGAAAGAAAAGATTTCTTCTCCGAGACAAGCTTGCTAAACAGCATACTGTTTACTAAGATTAGACTAGTTTGGCACAAGACCAAATATTGAGAACGCTGGAAGAATTGAAGACTCTATTCAGTCGTCATTGATTCTTCGTCGAACTCATTGACCATTAAAGGCACACGTAAAGGTATTTGTTGTGACCAAGTAAATGGATAAGAAACAAGAAAACCAGTGTTTCAGATTTATCATATATTAAACAGTAAGTAGAAGAGTATTACACGACTAGTGAGTGTGTGCCGGTTGACCCAGAGTTCAATCTATTCGAGTTTTATATTTACCAGCCTCCCCACGAGGTAGGATGTGGCACAAGGCCGAGTTTAATGTGTGGAAATCCGAACCCGTAGGCCTGACCAAAAATTCCCCATAGACTCCATATAAAACGGGGTCGGGTAGCTGTTTCCCGAGACGAGACTCTACCCTTCGACATAGCCTCGTCTGTGGATCCTCTTTGCCCGGAGCCAGAGAGTTTGATCAGCATAGCTGGAACAGATCTATTCGACTGTTATATTTAGCAGCCTCCCCACGAAGTAGGATATCGCACAAGGCCGAGTTTAATGTGTAGAAATCCGTGCCTGTAGACTCGGCCAAAAAATCCCCATAGAACCCGCATAAACAGGTTCGTGTCTTTCTACCTCCCCGGACGAGACTCTGCCTTTCGGCACAGCCTCGTCCGGGTTCCTCTCTGCCCAAAGGTAGCGAGTTCGACAGCAGCTGCGAACTATCACAGCCCGGTAGAACAATCTATTCGACTGTTCCCATAAGGTCTTCTCTCCTACAAATCTTATAGTAGGCGGAAGAGTCTGATATAGACTCTTTAGAGGGAGGACACAACAACAGTATGTTTCAAGAAGAGAAACTATTTCCGAAAACATTTTTGGATGATAATGCCTCATTACATTCTTTGAAGAAAATGTATGAATAAAATGGGCTTCAAAGACACTTTTTCAAGAAATGACCGGCTTGTTCGCTTGTCATTAATTCGATTAAAAATAACTTGATCATTCTATCTAGGTGGGGAATAGATTTTCTTTGATACTGTTTCCGCTCACTGCCGTTCTTTTAATCTTTAAATCTCCAGTCTGTCCTTCATTCCTCGCGAAGCTGATAAAATCCTACCGTGAAATATGCAATAAAAAAAACTCGTTTGGAAGACGACAACTTGTTACTAATAGGTTACAGGATAAGTGTAAGAAAACTGTCTAGGAATTATGTTTCTCATCAACTGGCGAAATGCGATGGACCTTCCAAACTAGAAGATTAGCAGTCGAAATCCTGGCTTTTTACGTTGGCTCAAATAGCACTCACTGGCGACGATGGAAATATGTTAAGCTGGGAAGAGAAGCCAGAAGATTATTCTGTTTATACCAGTCGGCATCAATATATATATATATATATATATATATATATATATATATATATATATATATATATATATATATGTGTGTGTGTGTGTGTGTGTTTGTGTGTGTGTGCGTGCGTGCGTGTGTGTGAGAAAAGTGTATATATATATATATATAATTATTTTAATTTCAATAAAGGTGCAATTAATTTACAAATTCATGAATTATTCATGCAAAAAACAAATACAAAGGTTAATGATTTAATTGGCGAGAAATCCATCGTCGCGAACAATTCAAATAATATACAAAAATCCCGAACCTGTTTATGAATGAAAAGATCCTTGTTTTTATAAATTTCTGTTGCATAAGTTCTTATTATTTTTACAAGCTTTCGTCTGTTCCTACAGGCATCCTCAGGTATGGAATAGATTTTGTTCTTGTTTTTACTCTCAGTAATAAGATCCTTGTTTTTATAAATTTCTGTTGCATAACAATTTATTGATTTATTAATTTGTAAATTAATTGCACCTGGATTTCTCGCCAATTAAATCATTAACCTTTGTATTTGTTTTTTGTATGAATAATTCATGAATTTATATAATTATTTATATATTATATGCACGGTACTTATTAGAAAGCGCTCAATATGATAGATGAGCTAACATATTTGGTTGGATTGATGTGAGTTTGTGACCTGGGTTTCACGCTGACGATCGCAAAAGCGTGAAACCCAGGATAATAAACTCACATCAATCAAAAATATATATATATATATATATATATATATATATATATATATATATATATATAATACAATATATATGTCATATGGATGATTAAAGGGAGCCTTCCTTATTAAAATAAGTTATATCATATCTGACAGTTTTTGAGAATGGTAATGATTTTATTTTCAGTGATTTCACGCTAAGTAAGGCGGCAATGTCGCTATTGCGTAGGTTACAGAGAGTGAAGGTGAAAGTGAAAACTAAGAATAGTGGGGATTGAGGAAAGGGCAAAAGATGAACGGAGTTCAAGAAGACGGATGATGACGACTGACGCTGCATTTAAATTTTTGAAAATTGTTGTTATCAGGGAAGAAAGGAAACTGAGGAGAGTGGTAACTGTGTGAAAAGAAGCTGTTGAAGTAGAAATGGCGGTTGCCTTTCAATATTTCAACAGTAAAAGGGTGGGGGCCTAGATGCCAATCTAGTAGAATGCTTAAATTTATGTAGGCACAGTATCAGGGAAAAAAAACTCGTCAGAGCAGTTGCCATGAAAATATGTGTAGAAAAGACTGTGGGAAGGCACGTGACGTCGGTGAGAAAGTGACTGAAGTCAAGATAGTTGGTCAGGATCGATTAGTTTACAGATTATTCGCTGGATTTCTTCAAGAATCGCGAGATGTACAGCAGGCGGCCCAGACCAGATATAGCAACAGAAATATTGTAGAATAACAACAGTATGCTATGGTTATCTCCCCTGTTTCTCCGTATAATTTTGACTCATTGAATTATCTTCGCTTTTTAAGAATTTGGAATTATTATCAGTCGTAAGTCTGTATTGTATTTTTGTACTTGAATTCAAATCTTAATTCAGTAAAAATCAATGGCCGATGAAGAGAAGAATGTTCCTGAAACATAAACCAATATTTAATAAAAAAAAAACGATATATATTATATAACTTTTGTCTACAGTTCTCTCGTGACGATCTTATTGTTCAGTCATGTTTGATTTCTAAATATTTATTTTAGTTCTCTCAACAAGCAAGGAGACAATGCCATGACGACACATGGGGATTACAGAGAATGAAATTGAATAAGATAACTTTATTTAGCACAACTGATGAAAAGGATAATACAGGAACAGGGTTGGGAAAAACAGAAGTTAGCGATTGACGTAGCATTTAAATTTTTGATGGTTGTAGGTGGCGAGGATTAAGTTATTCGGAAGCGATTTCTACAGGCGAGAAGTGAAAGAAAAACATCTTTTAGAATAGAACTGACGGTTGCATCTACCTAGTTCAAAAGTAAGAGAGTGAAACCTAGTTGCCAATCTAGTAGCACGTTTAAATTTATGTCGAGGCAAGAAGAAAATAGCACATCATAACAATTGCCATGAAAATATTTATAGAAAAGACAGAGGGAAGATAAGTCATGGTGGGGGAAAAGTGCTTGAAGTCGAGATGTCAGGTTAGGGTCGATTGCAATACAGATCCTTTTAACTTTGTCAAGAATGTCGAAATAAGTGGCAGGAGCACCAGACCAAATATGGCTGCAATATTCAATGCATGGGCGAATGGTAGATTTATAAATGCGCAAGATGGATTCTGACGGGAAAGATTATCTGGCACGATACAGCGATCCAATTTTCTTTGCAGCAGATCTAGCAAATGATTCAGTACAATCTCTTCAGTTCCTGCCAGTGGAGTGCATGAGCAATGGTAGATGTAAATGGTTTTATCTCCCGAAGTTTAGCATCAGCCATGCTGATGGCAGGCAGAAAACCTTCTTGGTGTTTATTAAATGAAAGCAGTTTCATTTGTCAGGCATTATCATGCACAGACCATTCCTCGCTCCACTTATCTAATTCTACTTTGTCGGATTTGCTTCTAAGACAGTAGTAAAGTGCTGTGTCATCTGCATAGATAACTAGGTGGGAACTGATAACATCAGAAAAGTCGTTGATGAAGATCAGAAACAGCATAAGCTCGTGAATAGGGCCCGGTGGGACACTTGCATAAATATGAAATGAACTAGAAGCGTGTGTATTAAATAGAACGTTAATTAAGCGATATGACTTCATTATATAACAGACACAGACACACACAGATATATATATATATATATATATATATATATATATATATATATAGAGAGAGAGAGAGAGAGAGTGGGTAAATCAAATAACTAGATATTAGCGACCGTATACGCGCGCATTAGCGTTCATACACAGGTAAGCAAATAAATATTTACTAAATTTACTTTAAGGTGTAAACATAACAGCGTTCAATGTGGTTAAAGAGAGCTAAGAAATATATATCAATAAATATATATAAACCTACGTTTGGGGTGCGACTTAAGTTTCGTTGTTTTACCAATTCATCAGGCACGAAATATTACTTATGATTTTTTTTTTAAAAATTATAGAATTAGTCTCATGGGAGGAATGCTAAATTACACGCAGATTCACAGCTCAAATTTAAAATAAGTTAAATATAATATTCAGGTGATATATATATATATATATATATATATATATATATATATATATATATATATTTATAACATATTATGAAATTGACTAGGCCCGGCAATTATTTTAATATGTTTTCTGTTTATACGATACTTTTATACATTTAAGTAAATGCACTGTTTATAATAAAGAGTAATAACAACATTTAGCGGTCTGAATGTACGATAAATTTCATAGAAAATATGTGTACTCCGACAGGAATGGAACCTGTATCCTACACGGAACCATCACATATCCTGACGTGCTATACTATTTAGCTACAGAGGATGTGTCTGGTTAGCAAAGTCAAATTACTGTCTTTATACTACACATTTCCCATGATTTCTCTCGAACGCTCATATCTGCTCGAGGCGTATCTTAAGTTAAACAAATGACATCATATGTTACGAAATGGACTGAATCCGGCTATTAATTTAATATATTTTCTGTTTATACGTTAGCAAGGTCAAACTAATATATATATATATATATATATATATATATATATATATATATATATATATATATATATATATATATATATATATATATATATATATGCGTGTTTGCGAATTTCTGTGTGCGTGCGCGCGTGTGTAGGCATAAGGATCAACACTGGGTAACGGTAACAACTATCTATTTTGCATTCCAGTTGGAACTACAAACTTAAATCGAGTTAAAGCGTAAAACGAACAGTCACCGTTTGCCTTTCTACATCGATAAACGCGCTCCCCGATACTGAACACATTTCGCAGATAAATATAGCAATTCTTAAAACTTAATTAATATTAACTTGAAACGTTATTTTTTGCGAGGATACTCGTTTTTGAAATAGACGCACCTTTTTTTCATTATCTTTAATAGTGTATATTACGCCTACCGGCCAGCGCACTCGAGAAATATAAATAAATAAATAAAATGTGCTCTCTGGTAGGGTTCGAAGTTGCGTTTCACTTTGTAGAAAAACACATTAAAACACCGAAAGAAAACAAGCTGAGGACAATAGTTCTAAATAATACAAGAATAACCCACGTTTCTACTTTGTCTTTTCTAGAGCGGGAATGAATTAGTGTTTACTTTCCGTTCTTTGTTAACGCTCTTGTATAGATGTTCATTTCTACTAAGGGAAGTTGGAATTAATATTAAGCACAATCCCCAGGGAACCTTGCCCCAGGTAGTACCTTTCCTTCAGGATGAGGTTGGGGGCCATTATCCGTGAGGCGTGCCCTAAAAGGACAAGTTCCAAAAAGGGGCTTGAGGAATTTTCCCATGGTATTGACGTTAAACCCATTTTAAACTAACCTTGCGTCACGTTCGGTTGCGACATTAGTGCACTAAAAAATACACCACTTTGTTCACGCTGTCGCTAACGGTACTGTACTTCATATTGTGATAATCAGTCAGTTATGTGCCATGCGTGATACACGCTTAGGCGATCATTTATCTTTCGATACATGACTGACCAAGCAGATCTTTTCCTGCATTAGGTTACCATTTCTTTCTGCGCTAGACCAGTTGCCATCAAAGGCTATAGAACTCGGTCTGTCCTGCTATTTGCCCATAGCATGTAGGGAGACGAAGAGGATTCATACCTTTCCCAAGCGTATTAGCACGTAAGCGAATGTAATGTATTCTTGTGATAACCGGGATTAAACAGACAACAAATGAATTCAAGTTCTTTAATTTACATTACACACACTTGCCTTATACGGTTCTACATGTTAAATAAAAGTTTAATGGATTATGATTTTTAGAAAGAATGGTATCTCTGCTCGGACTTGCTGAGGTTGACCTTCGAGGTCGTATGGAAGACAAAAGAAGGAAGTTCATTTTGTTTGGCTGAAGGATCGTGAGAATGATAGATAGAGAAAGTTTTTTTTTTCAGAGAGATAGATCCTATACGTCAGACAATGTAGAAGTGTTTTCTTTCGTGTCAGAAACGGCTCCCCAATGAGAGAGAGAGAGAGAGAGAGGGAGAGAGAGAGAGAGAGAGAGATCTCACTGTATGGTTAGAAGATGTATACGGCGATGTTAATAAAATAGTCAAGTAAGATTCACTGTGTGGAAGTTCTTTCATCACTGGATAGAAAAATATTTCGCCACCCGGGTGGAAGAGGACGAGAGAAGATACAACATATAAGTAAATTGACGCCGACGACTAAGAGCTCTCCAGCACAAGGGGGCTATATAACACTACAGAAGGATGCTGAAGATACCACTGACCGAACATGGGAGCAAGGATTAGGTTTTAGAGAAAATAGAAGAAAAAAGAAACTTATAATTAACACCGGGAAGAGACAGTTGAAATTATTGGGGAATGCTCCCTATTAATCCCCACAGAGATCTTTCCCTGCCCTCCATTAAAATATCTGACGCTCAAATTCTCGAGAGCACCTCTCTGCGGCTGCTCGGTCTCACGTTGACTGCTGACCTGAGATGGAACAAATTGAGTCAATTGCCTCGTCCACCGCAAGGAAAGTTGGCTCCCTGTGCCGCGCCAAGCAACAATTCGTCCTTCCATGGAGTATTGCTGCCATATCTGGTCTGGAACCCCTTCTGTTT
Source organism: Acanthosepion pharaonis (assembly GCA_903632075.3). Taxonomy (NCBI): domain Eukaryota; kingdom Metazoa; phylum Mollusca; class Cephalopoda; order Sepiida; family Sepiidae; genus Acanthosepion; species Acanthosepion pharaonis. Next base: position 1,628,239 of record CAHIKZ030003722.1, read on the forward strand.
GCCTCGGGGTTCTTGATAGGCTCCAGAGGTGGATATGCAATATAATTGGCCCTGTTCTGGAATCTAGTCTACAGTCACACTCTCACAGACGCGCCGTCGCCTCTCTCTGTCTTTTTTACAAATACTTTCATGGCAATTGCTCCGAGGAGCTGCATTCGCTGGTTCCCAGACTTCATGAGTTCAAGCGCCCTACGAGACTGGCATCCCGCTCCCACCCTTTCACTGTAGAAACTTTTAAATGTAGCCGTCTCTTCTACTCCAATAGCTTCATACCTCGCATCTCTCGCCCGTGGAACTCCCTTCCCTATTCCAGTTTCCCTGAGAGCTATAATCTCCAACTATTTAAATGTAATGTCAATCGACATCTCCAGTTGCCTTGCTCTATCCACTATCCTTCTCCTCATCCTTTCCTCTATCACTCTTATCTGATCTTGCTCTAAATCTTCTGTAACCCCTTGCGTCCTAGTGGCTTCCCGCCTTGCTTGGGGTGAAACACTTAAAAAAAAAAACAAAAAAAAAACTTAATGGAGAACATAATGAGGAAGGAGGGTTTAGAAAATCTGATATTCAAAGGACAGATTGAGGGCAAAAGGGACAGAGGAAAAGAGCGCGTAACATTGTTGACGAGCTTAAGAAAATGAATGGTGGAACAGAGTTTAGGAGAAATAGCGAAAAGACCAAATTAATTAACAGCTACAAATGACAGGAAATTGATCGCTTACGTTTTTTCGAGACCACAGCACGGAAAGAAGAAGAACGCTAGCAGTCATTGATTTTGGGCACGTTTTAGCATTTGATATGTGTGTTCTGCATTGCATATAAGGAAACATGGCATTGCTAGTTGGCAGAAATTAAAGTAATCGTGATTAAAATAGTAATTTTGCTATTATATGTATTGTGCAATTTCACTGATAATAAGTTTTCGATAGAAATGCATTTAAAATCAGGAAAGTGTAGCTAACGGAATAATTCCATTATATTAGCAGGTAAATGCATTATTAATAATTGGGCTATTATATGGGGAACGTGAATACACTGCTAGCGCATAGAAAACTAAAATGAAAGATATTGTCACTGATCAGGAATTAATCGCTGTTATCCACAGTAGATGGATAAATATAGGTAAGTATACGAGCGAGTGATCGTATACAAATACTTATGAATACTCTAGAGTGTAAGGGAAAACAGTGGTCAATTTTATATAACAGAGCGACTTAATATATGCATTAAGAAATAATATCTTACATTAATTTCACAACTCCGATTATCAACTGCTGGAAAATATTAAATTTACTTTTATTTATAGACCCAATATATAAATAAAAATAAATATAATATTTTCCAGCATTTGAAAATTGCTTCGGAGTTGTGCAATTAATGTAAGGTATTATGTTTCATTTTTATATATATATATATATATATATATATATATATATATATATATATATATATTGCTCCACTCTTGCCTTGAATTAACACCATGAATGTTTTGAATTTATACTCTTTTCGTTTTCATATGTGTGTGCGTGTGTGTGAATATTCTCAGAATATATCAGTAGAGAGGAAAAGACAGAATAAAATAGAAAATCAGAAAATAGTACTTAGTCCTTTGTCGATGCGTTTCGGCATTCTACTTTATCAAAAAAAAAAAATAGTCACGAAATAAACTAAAAAAAAAAAGAAAAAAATGACTAATAAAAGAAGGCTTTTAATTTCGTGTAACTATACAACATTTCGCTTTTGTACTATTTTTCAATTGTCTATTATATATATATATATATATATATATATATATATATGAATAAAATAGACAACTGAAAAATATATATATATATATATATATATATATATATACATACATATACAAGAATAAAAAAGGCAATTGATATATATATATATATATATATATATATATATATATATTGTTTTACTGTATTGTCCAGTTCGCACTCTCCATTTCATTTGAGGGCACTTGAGTCTCTGTATATTCGGTCCAGGGAGCCGTCTCTTTGCAAGCAAAAAGACTGTCTCCTTGGGTTTCACGTTATTAGACTCTAGTGTTTATCATACATTCCCCTCACGCTCATCATTTTTTTTCCTTTGTTCTGTGCATATTTGCGCGGTTTGAAATATATTTTTTTCTTTTTTCCCCCCTCATGCCATTAATTCATTTCATTTTTAATGTTTTAATTGTATGTAGGGTGTTTGTGTGAGACAATATATATTGCAATAATTGTTAAATTGTTCCCAGTCGACCCTGATGAGCTTGGGAACGAAACCGGTTGGTCTGTTCTGTAAGTGTTATCATCTCTTATTTTTTTTTTTTTTTCATTTTTCATAATGCCTTTAGGAAATAATTTGTATCTATTCCTTGTAATATATATATATATATATATATATATACAAAATATATATATATATATATATATATATATATATATATATATATATATATATATATATATATTGATTAGCTGACTAAATAAAAACACATAGGGAACGATGTAAAATGTAACCTGTTTTGCTATTTCCTTCCTCAGAAATTTTTGGAAGTGGAATGATAAGGGATTTTGTTTCAGTGTTTAACTTCTATATTTTTTTGTTTTCATTTATTTGTGTATGTCTCGTGTGTATAACTTATGGGGTTTGCGTTTTTTTATGTATCAATTTGTAAATTTTATTTTATTTTTTCGTTACTCGTGTGGACATCACATATACCTCAAAACGTCTATGTGTATAGTTAATTATTGAAAAGTTGTCCTAGTTTAAGTGTTTATTAAAATATTGAGTTTATTGGTACATTTTGTATTTTCGGCTATTTTATATAAATAATAATATTGACTATGATCTTGTAAAGCAAACATACTGAAAGGTAAAAGAAAGTTATTATCAGTCGGAATGTATTAATACCCTGCGTGCCAAATTATTATTGAGATAACTCTTTTTCTAATATTTCAATAACCGTCCAATCAATTCACACAAAAGATTCACACAATGTTGGCTAACCTGACCTGCGCAATCATTGAAATTTTCGTACTGATCTGCGCAATGCAAACAAACTGGCGCCATATTTGTTATCAGCACGGTGATTTGAGCGTGCCAAATTATTAGAAAAGTGTAAGAATTTAGTGAAAAGATGGGCCGTAAAAGCAGTTTAAGTCATACTGAAAAGAAAACTATCACCTCAGAAATCTCAAAAGGTAAATCTACTTTAGAAATTTCTAAAATGATAGGGTGGTGTCATCAAACAGTGAGAAAGTTCACCACCGATCCTACACAAGTAAGCAAAAGGGCAGATAAAGGCAAGCCGAGGGTTATTTCACGTCGTCTCATGTCTCGACTTAAATGAGAGGCCACGAAGGACCCTGGACTTACCAGTGAAGAGCTTTTCAGTCGCATTGGGGATGCTACTGTGTCTAAAAGTACTCGATGTCGGTATCTGAGGGAAATAGCAACAACAGTCAAACCTGCATCGAAGCCTCCGTTGACGAGAAATCACATTCAAAATCGATTTAAATGGGCCAAGGACAATATGATGATTGACTTCTCTAAAGTTTTGTTCACAGACGAAATTCAAGCAACACTTGATGGACCAGATAGATGGTGCAAAGGCTGGTAATGAACGGACAGAATCGCCATCAGCGTTTGAGATACCAACAAGGCGGTGGAGGCATAATGATCTGGGGTAGTATTATTGGAAAAAAACATTAGTGGGCCCATGGAGAGTACCAGATGGCGTCAAAATGATTGCTGATGCATACATAGCGTTTATGAAGGAGCATCTTGAACTGTGGATGAAAAGGAAAAGAGTTGCTTTCAGAAGGGCCATTGTTTTTATACAAGATAATGCTCCCTCACATGCTGCTCACAAGAATACTGAATATTTGAAAGAGTTAGGCTTCGATGGAAGTCGAAAAATAAAGTGGCCAGCAAATTCTCCGGATTTGAACCCAATCGAAAACCTTTGGAGCATCATGAAGCGAAGAGTGTACGCCAACAGACGACAATTCAGGAGCAACGCTGAGTTGTGGGAAGCAATTCTTGACATATCTCGCGGCATTACAGCAGATGACATCATACAATTAACAAATTCTATGCATCGTCGACTTCTTCAAGTAATTTCAAAACAGGGAATGCACATTCCCTATTAATTTGTTTAAAACTGTGCCTTTGTTTGTATCTGTTATTATTTGTTTGATTATCTTATTTATTAGCTTCTTTTGATCATAAACATTTACGTGCAACATTAATAAACGTTTTGTTTGCTCCATTCTGGGAATTTTACTAAACCTTTCTAATAATTTGGCACGCTCAAATCACCGTACTGATAACAAATATGGCACCAGTTTGTTTACACTGCGCAGATCAGTACGAAAATTTCAGTGATTGCGCAGGTCAGTGTTGCTAACATTGTGTGAAAATTGTGTGTGAATTGATTGGACGGTTTTGGAAATATTAGAAAAAAAGTTATCTCGATAATAATTTGGCACGCAGTGTAGTAACATTACTGAGATAGGAATTTATTTTACCAAATGTTCACCTAATACAAGACATTCATCAACATCATCTGGGATTGATCGCGACTTCATTGACATTCCCTTTCCACACTGTTCGGTCCTGCATTGCTGTCCTCAGATCCTCAGTGTCTAATCCTGAGGTATAGCGTCCGGCGGCCGTTTCGCCAGCAGTAGTCAGCGAGAATGTTTACATGACTACGGCCTTGGTAGCGCTCTTCCATAATGTGAATGTCTTGGAAAAGTGCTCATTCAATCAAATCTTCATGCTCTTCATTCAAATCTCCATCAGTTCTTTGGAAAATAGTCCAAGTGTGACCGCAGAAAGTGCAGTTTGAATGACATTCGTGTCCCGAGTTGGCGGAAACTCTTCATAGATCTTCAATTTCCTTCGCGTATTCCACATTCCGGTGGTTTCCCAGCAAAATATGCAATTGCTGACGTCAGTGACTGCCAGGTGAACAGTGCAACTTCACTCAGTGATCCGTCAAATATTGGGTCCTTTATGAGAAATTATTTGAGGTCCGTCAAATATACCAGCCTTGAGATTCTCCATGATTATCTGTGGTAACTACTTCTGGATGAAGGAAAACACGTTGCCTTCCCTGTACATTGCCATCACAAAGTACTTCATTCTTCTAAGCTGATATGTAATGGTGGAATCAGTATTTTGTTCGGTTCAACGAGAGTATGAGACTGAACGTTATGTTTGTCTTGACGGCCTCTCTTGTCTGACATAATGTTGGGCGTTAGCCCGACTGTCTCAGAGGCAGGGGAAACAAGGATACTTTGTGTACCCACCTTGGAACTCTAAAACCAATTCAACCGACTTAAGATCACCACAGTTTCAGCTTCTGGGTTCACGTCTCAAAGCGAAGCATCTGTTGGCACCAAGACCAAAGTTCTACCGGTATCAAGACCATGAGGGAGAATTAAGACAGTTTTTCACGTTCCAGGATAAGTCATCGTTGTTTCTTTTTTTTTTGCAGCAACATTGCTGAACAGATAAAATCAATGCGCTTAGAGTATGGAATGGAGAATATTTATTGACTCATCCAGCAGAATTATCAAAGTAGTTCTTCTACATGATGGGAATATTTTTATCTATCCCTATTGGGCATTCAGTACAAATGAAAGAAACTCACAACAGCATGGGTTATTTGTTATCTGCTGTGAACTACCAGGAGTATCAATGGTTGACCTGTGGAAAACTGTATTTAAACACGCGTAAACAATAGAACAGAATTGGCAATTTAAACTTATTTATTAAACAATTCTAAGCGACTACAAAGTCCGAGTTCAAAACCAACGTAATTCGGTGTGGACATCGTCAGGTTATCTTGTTCTAGGCGGATCCACGCTGCTACAGCTGCAAAAAATAATGGCGCCCCGTATAACCTAATTCGTGATCGTAATGTATAATTATTGAAGTCTCTGATTCAAAGGATAATCGTATCACTTATAAATGAAGTTTGAAGCTTTGTTAAATCTGATGCAAAAAAGAAATACAAAGAATGATTCAGTGGCGTGCAGTTAATGAACAACAAAAGGGGAATCATTAACTTGACATGGCGCCAGTTTTCTCAAGATTACTCAGATGTATTATCTATCATATGCGGAGGCCACGTGGCGAAATTTCAGAAAATTCCCAAGAAAAAAAATAAAAAATAAAAAATAGGCCTGTGTTTGTGGCACGGAAGGAAAAGTCAGCAAAACGTACTTTAATGTACAAAAATTGTAGCTTAGACATATGGATTAGACACATGCACACGAATATATATATATATATATATATATATATATATATATATATATATATATATATATATATATAAAATGTATAATGACTATTTTGCGAAAAGAACAGATTAATATATAATATATATACATAGCAAGTTTGTCTCGTTATAACATTCATGACTGAGTAGTGCATTCGATCCTCATTGGGTATTCCATAATTTCTTCCACATCTAAGCTCGTCTTCGTAAATGATATATATATATATATATATATATATATATATATATATATATATATATATATATATATATATATATTTGGTTGGATAGATGTGAGTTTGTGACCTGGATTTCAAGCGTGCAGGGTCAAACTCACATCTATCCAACCAAATAGCTCTATCTCTGATATTGAGCGCTTTCTAATAAGTACCGCGCATATAATATATAAATAATTGTACATATATATATTTATTTATATTTATATACACTTTTCACACACACACACACATACACATACACACACACACACACACACACACACACACACACACACACACACACACACACATATATATATATATATATATATATATGCATATATTTATAAAGTGGCGGGCTAAATCACGTGAAATTACCATCGAAAGACGCTGCACACTTCTGTGCATCGGAGAGATGTAACTCCGTGATGATAAAACCTGAGGGGGGGGTCTTCATTGTGTTCGTGGCAAATATTGGGACCAACCCCTTGTTACCTGCATTTCCAATAAGTGTGGCGGCTTCTACAGAAGCCTTCACCATTCTAAACAAATCTTTTGTGTGGATAATCTGCAGTTCGGTTCTGTGTTCCTGCTCAGCTATTTCACCTGAGCAATAAGTTCACAGGCGAGATAGTTAAGCCGACGGTTACAGGTACAGGATTAAAAACTGAACTCTAACACACTCATGCATCGAAAACGACAGGATAGTCCATCATATATATATATATATATATATATATATATATATATATATATATATATATATATATATATATATATATATATATATATATTATTCTTTACCGTGTGCCAAACTTTGTGGGAAAATGCATATTTCCCAGCAGTATTTACTGTGGTATATTTTGTATTTACATATATATATATATATATATATATATATATATATATATATATATATATATATATATATATATTTCGATAAACGTGCAATCAATTTACAAATTCATGAATTATTCACAAAAAACAAATGCAAGGTTAATCTTTTCATTCATAACGGATTCGGAGGTTTTTTATATTATTTGAATTGTTTGCGACGATGGATTTCTCTCCAATTAAAGCATTAACCTTTGCATTTGTTTTTGTGTGAATAATTCATGAATATATATATATATATATATATATATATATATATATATATATAAGGCAGGATGTGTGTGTGTAACGAATGCACGGCCGCAATTTTCGACAGATTTGCACCAAAATTTGCATGCACATGCTCCAAGTTAGCGGCAAGGCCAAGACCAACTTTGCATTTCCCAACTCCAATCGAGAGTGGAAATAATCGATTTTTTCATGCTTCTACGGCAGTTTTCTTGCAGTTTGCGGCCATTTTTTACTGGCTTGAGTGAGAGCCTATAGCTGGCTGCCACGAATAGGCAGGAAGATTCTATTGGCCAGCGTGTGAGCCAACAGCTGACTGATACGTATGTTAACTAGCATGCTAGCATGCAAAAAAAAAAATCGATAGTAGCCGATTTGGTATTGATAATATTATTATATAATATATATGTATACATACATATTTCTGTGTCTGTGTGTATGTGCGCGCGCATATATACAAGATGACTTCCGTTTTTATGTTCTTTTGCCTTCTAATTGACTAGAGACTTCGTTTGTGATGATGTTATTGAAAACAATATCAACTGGAAAAAGAAACTGAAATCTTGCAGTGGGCCCCACCCCCACCTGATGATGTTGTAACTGAGGAAGTGTATGCAGCAGACAATGTCAGTTGAGAAATAAGAACAAACAAACAAACAAACAAAAAGATCTGCATTCGAATGCTAGGCTTGGCTCGATAATTTCCTTCAAAAGAAATCAAAAACCGTTATTTTAATAAAACCGTTTGAAACAAAAAAATGTCTCATGATTCTCGAAAGAAAGTTCTTTTTATTTTAGCCAATCAAATCACTGAAATATAAATATAAAAAACAAAATTTGCCAAAGTTGCTGAATGCACGAGTTTGTTTTCAACCGTTTAGACTCTGTGTGTTGCATTTTGTGTAATCTCGTGATCCGCTCGCTACTCATAAAATGGTATCAAAGAAAAGGGTCATTTATTTTCATATTCGTTTTATTAAGTGTGGCAGCTTGGATTCTAAGAGACAGTAGTAGGATTTACGTTACAGGAACCCATGTCGCACGTTGGCTCAGCGTTCCTCCGCCAGTTGTATTAGCCAGTCGCAAACCTGGGTGTAGGAGGCATATCGACGCTTCAGAATTCTTGAGACCTTTGTTGAAGTCGCGCCGTTTTAGAATTATATTCAACGCCCAGACAAATCAATCCACCACGAAGCACTCTGTCCAATCGCTGAGCGATATAGCAATTGACTTTAGACTAGGAATCTCTCTTCCAAGGGATACAGTTTCATCATCTCATTGGCGGTATATTGCTATGAAGTCCAATCTACTTGCCGTGGTAGACGGCCTTTGACCCTACAAGATAGTTCATCTCCCATTTGAGAGGTCTTTTTTAAAAAATCCCACTGTGTGTCTAGCCACCCTTCTCACTAAAAAAGGTGGAGGACTGTTTAGTTACCGATGACCCAACCAGGCAGTAGTTAGTATGGTATGTGCTTTATAGTCGAGTATTTGAGAATTACGAAAAGATAATTGATTTGGCTGTTTGAAGGATTTGCTGATCGATGTTAATACTTTCATGAATAAAATCAATCAATTTTTTGGTGTGTCTTGTGAGGAGGAATGAAGGAGAACACTGTAGAATAAGGAACATGGCCTCTTTCATCTCTGTGCAATCAGCCAACATTCGTCGTTTAAATGTGCTATCCGATCGATTTTTAATCCGATAAACTGGTTTTCAGAAGAAAGCAGTATACACTGAATCTGCTAAAATTAATCAATCAAATCGATCGAACTAGATTAATTCAATAATTATAACCAGAAATTCAAATGGTTCATTTACTGTAAAATAACAAAAAAAAAATAAAAAAAGAACAAAACCTAAAATTCACTGTGAACAGACACGGCGTTCTCTTACATCGGAAATGAAAGACACCCAAATATATTCGACAAATTTAAAGAAAACTTAAAGAAATTTTTTAAAACAGCTAATTTTAATAAAAGTTTTCAGTAATTCTGTAAATCAAACATTTAGGTGAGTTAAACGTTTAATGGTGTAAAATCATTTTTCAAATATGCATTACATCTACTAATGATGTTTAGAAAAAATGGAGAAGTTATGTTACGAATAATGTGTAGAACCAAATGAAGAAGTTATTATACTAATAATATGTAGAACCAAATGAAGAAGTTATTATACTAATAATATGTAGAACCAAATGGAGAAGAATATTCGTCCTTTGACAGGATTCGAACCTGTATCCTATACGGAACCGTCATTTACGCTGACGTGCCTTAACCGACTCGGCCACAAAGGAGCGTTCGGTAGGCAAGGACGAATATTTTCTATGAAAATTTCTCGGACATTCAGGCCGGTAAATGTTATTTAATACTGTTTATTATAGACAGAGCCTTTACTTAAATACTTGTATCTATAAAAAGAACGTTAAACATAAAAATGTCTTTTATATATATATATATATATATATATATATATATATATATATATATATATATATATATATATATATATATATATATATATATATATATAATTTAAAAAAAATAGACCACTTTAAGGCTCCATTGTAATAATTTATTTCACCAGAGACCTTTATTTTTCCCTGGATCTTCAAACATCACTTTCAAAAGGTGAAACGAAAAATGAAATTAAAATTTACACTTTTGACGGGCAGTATTAAGCTAATATAAGTTGACATAGAAGGTAGAGGAGTGGTGTGAGAGACATTGTTGAGTTTAGAGAGGAAGGGAGAGTTTTAAAATTTATTTTTATATTTCTTTTTACCATGATAATTAATATTGAGGAAGGAGGAGGTAAAGATCATTTTATCATTATACTTTATGAATTTAAGCGCAGTACTAGATTTGGCGGCAAGTTCGCATCTTTTTACTGTTGAAATGGCCTTAGGTGACCGTAAGTTCTATGCAAAAGTTTCTTTTCTTGCTATTCTCGTTTGTGGATATCGCTACTGACCCCTTGCTTTTCAAAAATTTAAAGGCAATGTCAATTGATATCTTACTCTTTTTTTCTTCTCCCGCGTTAATAATGTTTTTGTTTTTTTTTTTTTTTTTTTTTCTTGAATTTTTTCACAGTCAATAATCTCTTGCTTGGGGGAGGGGGAAGGATAAAAAAAACATATAACCGAATAGAACTCAAAAATATATTCGCATTGACCCATCAGCGAGTTAAATGAATTCCGTTTGAGAGTGGCGACAAATGTCAGTTTTCCCCATGTCAATAAAGCAACCGCCCTGAAGCTACAACTTAATGAGAATTGACAGTTGGCTGAATGGATTTTATTGATGGTAATATTAGCCGTTTCCTTATATGGAAACATTCGGCATTCATTGATTGAGCAAAGAGTGCTACTATCGCTTGAAATTTATAAAATACGAGCAGTATAATTCGTCTTTGCCCGGGTCTTTCATGACTCGGAATTTTTGTCGTTCACTTGGAGCAGTCTATGTTTAAAGTCACCCCACCCAAAAAATCAATATTAGCAACAACAATTGGGTACAACTGCGGCACATCCCCAAAAGTGGGAAGGTTAACAACTTGAATGGGGGGATTGGCCCTGCAAAGGGAACTGTATAATAATAAATAATATTATTGTAATAATTTAAACTATTTATTTTTATTAAATTTTTTTATGAAAGATATATATCCAAGAACAGATAGTAAATAGTAAAACGTTGTTGTGAGTTATAATGGACAGGAAGTAGTGGAGAGCCATTGTCGCCAACAATTTGGACTCAAAACAGGCACTGAAGAATTATCTATGTAACAAAAAAATTCATCGAAATCGGAATAAAATACTCTGGGGACGCATAAGCAACATCTCTCTCTCTCTCTCTCTCTCTCTCTCTCTCTCTCACACACACACACACACACACACAAACACAAATATTTTGAGAATTATAAATACAGATTTCTATTAAAACATTATTTTAGGAAAATGGATACCTTAAGTCCAGGATTTTTTATCGCTCTTCCCAGTACTGATGGCTGTTTCTATCCTAACCCTTTTTTTTAAAATTGTGTGGAATATCAACATCAGCATGATAACATCATTTTCTCTTCCAGTTAAACATGTTATCCATTTTAGGTATTGCTCTTAAGTCCTTAAGTGATGTAGTTTCTGTTATTAGGCACAGTTTTTGAGATTCTGTAGCGCCAGTCCACAAGATTCTAAGAAGAATGGTCCACGCTAGAATCTACAGGCTTTATTCATTCGAAGCCATTTTTAAGCCATTGATCTGAGAAAGCGGTTTTATACAACTGAGTTTAGATATTTCTGAACGAGTTTAGAGTCACAGATGGCATCTACATGAAAAGTCTTGACCTGACGAGATTATTTATTCTGAGACTATTTAAAGGAAAACTTAGATTAAAAAAGAAACACTCCAGTTTTCAGTAGACACGTAAAGTGGATAGTCATGTTTTAAGAAAACATAGAAAAATATTGAAGTTATCCATTTACAAACTTGTCACACTGAGAAGGATCAAACCCTATCGCATTTATTTCTCTTGTTAGTTCGCCTAATACAAGACCCAAGGACCACTCAAGGTAGAGAGTTACTGAGTCAGATTGTAAGGAAGATGGCAGTTAAGAACGTATTATGAAGACAAATAGCATAGATATCGGTTGATCCTAGACCAAGATTGCTGTGGTCGGGGGAGAGTTCTCTCTCTCTCTCTCAAGAGAGAGAGAGTTTCTTCCACAAAGTATCAGTTATGGGGACGAAGCTGTTTGTGTGGAATTTGATTTTTATCAGTGGAACACAAAGAAAATGGGGATAGTTTGCCACCGTGGGCATGAAATCTAGGGTCCTAGCTTTGAAGATCTGACCTGGGGAAACTAAAGAATGTAACACGTTCGAACATCTGCTATACTAATAGCAATACAGTCGTCCTTCGTTTATCAGTGGAACATTTTATCATTTTCTATTTTATATTTTCATATCCGCTTATATAATAATTATATAAATACTAAATTAATTATTATATTATTTTATATTATATAACTATATTATAATTATATTGTAATTGTAATATTATAATATATATTATATTATTATTATATATTATGTATATATATATTAATATATATATGTTATATGATTATTATTATATATTATTTGTATATATATATATTATATATATATATTATATGATTATTATTATATATTATTTTTATATATATTAATATATATATATATATTATATAATTATTATTATATTATTGCCATATTATATATTATATTATTATGCATTATATTATTATATATATCATATATTATAATTATATAATTATATTACAATTATATTGTTTATTATATTATTATTAATTATATAATTACTAAATTAATTATTAATTTTTATTATATTATTATTATATTATATTACATAAATATATTATAATCATATTATAATTATATAATAATAATATATATTATATTGTATATTATATTATTATTGTGTTATATTATTATATTATTATATATTATTATTATATATATTAATATGTATATTATATATATGATTATTATTATATTAATATTATACATTATATTATTATATATATTATAATTATATTATAATTATTATATTATTATTAATGATTATATAATTACTAAATATAATTATATAATTATAATGATTATACAATAATTATAAAAAAAATATAAATGTTATATATAACATTTTATATTTTCATCTATCGTTTATCAGTGGAATACAAAAGTAATGGGCTTGGTTTGCCACCGTGGACATGGTATGGCGGGTCCTAGCTTTGAAGGTCTAACCTGGTGGAACTAAGGAATGTAACCGGTCCGTACATCTACTTTAGTAACAGCAATACAGTCGTCCCATTTTTCATCGCGTTTAATCAGCTCCAGGCCATATCGGGAAAATTGAATTTCCGCGAAGTAGGATTCTTTATTTATAAATCGAATATTTTCGTAGTTAGAACATAGAAAACCTGTTTACGACCTTCTAAATACGGCTTTTGACATTATAAGAGCCCTCAAGATGTGAAATAACGCCCCTGCAGTCACCTTTCAGTTATAATGTCATGCGTGATACACGCTTAGGCGATCATATATCTTTTTATACATGACTGTCGAGGTACATTTTTTCCCGCAGTAGGTTTCTATTTTTTCTGCGCTAGACCAGTTTCAATCCGAGTCAGTCTTGCTAGTTACACATAGCTGGGGGAGAAGAGGAGGATTCATGCCTTTTCCAAGGGTATTAGCACGTAAGGGAATGTAATGTATTCGACTTTACACTTATATTACCCAATATAGCGTTGAAGGATTTACGAATGTATACGAATACATCGGCCAACAGCAATTTTAATACAGGGGTGTATAACTGAGTTAGGCAACTGAGTGTGCGCTGTATTATTCTCCCTGTTTCGATCAACTGAATGATCGGCTGTATGTCTGCTCCTCAGATCTGGGCAAGCGCGAAGCAGCGAGAAAACGCGATATTATTTTTTAATGAAAAGATCTGAAAACCGCGATAACGTGAAACCGCGAAAGTCGAAGCGCGTAGTGGAACTCAATTCCGGCTTTACGCTTTCCAGCCCACATTAAAAGATTAAATGCATTGCCAATCGTTATCTACTG
>CAHIKZ030003722.1:1647500-1727500 GCA_903632075.3 Acanthosepion pharaonis
TGCGTACACCCTTCAGGACGTTCCCACAGTCTTGCACACACAGATTCTGCACACACAGATTCTGCACACACACACACACACACACACACACACACACACATATATATATATATATATATATATACATTCAGCCGGGTTTCGATCCTAGCTAGAGGCAACCGGACGTCTAACCGCACTGATTATCTGTGATACAATGAAACAATCTGTCCGCGGATGGCAATATTATATATATATATATATATATATATATATATATATATATATATATATATATATTTATAATATTGCCATATATATATATATATATATTTAATCAGTTTTTCGGACGAGTATAATTTCTTATACTTATAAGATTATTACTAGTAAATATATATATATATATATATATATATATATATATATATATACTAAAAAGAAAACAAAAACTGTTGATAGAACGAACAGATAACTTGCCAAACCATAAAACTCTTATTCAGATAATGTCGTGAACAAAAACGACAATACTAAACAAAGAAAAAATCCCTGAAGGTAAGCTTACCTATTCAGTAAAGTGATCGAAGCTTGGATTGCATAGTCAGATCAAAAATTGCTTAAAAACATTAAACCCTAGTCGTACCTTGAGTTTCACGCTCACGCGAATTTCGGACGACTTGAACTCCCAGTTGTGGACCGACTTATTCGCCCCCACTGAATATATGTATATTTTCAAAGGAAATGCGAATATTTGCAAGTATTTACTAAATTTACCATAAATAATTGATTCCGTATTTAGTTTTGAATACATCGTGAAATTTTTAGAAGTTTCGATCTATTATACTTATAATTATAGATTTTTCTAAAATTTAGTGCAGTCCAAAATTATTCTCCTCCCTTATGGAAATTATGAAATGGTTTTTCTCTCTGGCAATTGTAATGTTTTTGTCTTAATTTGACATTTACAAGCACCCTTTGAAAATGAAATAGTATTGATCTGATCCTATAATATCCTAAAAAGTAATGATGAAAACAATATGTGAGTGCGACGTACCGCGATAACTCATTGGCGAAGACGGCTGAATTTGACAAGATACTTCGAATGAAAATTGTTAATCCGTACAAAAAAGATCATGGATATACTGCACTTTCCAAGCGTTTAAATATTCCTCGATCGACAATTCGTAGCATTATCAATAATTACAAAGAGACTCATTGTGTTAAGAATAAATTAAGGACTGGCAGAAAATAGTTAATTTCTGAGAGAATGGAAAGGTAAACTGTTAGTTGCTTTGAAGAATTCTCACTTAACGACAAAGGACATTGTTACTGATAAAAAGACATCAAGGTTGAATGCATCAACGAAGACAGTCACTAGATGCATTCATCGAGCAGAACTCCCTTGCTTAAGGCTAATCACATAAAATGCAGATTAGTTTATGCTAGAAGCCATGTAGAACAAAGGAGTAAATATTGGAACTTTGTTTTATAGTCATATGAAACCAAACTAAAATTCTTTGGCCACATGAACTCACATTCTGTAGGGAGCAAAGTGAATGAAACTCACAAACCAAAAAATACCCTCTCTACAACTAAGCTCTGGAGATTTTTTTACAGCTTCCGAACCGGGAGAATTAGTGCTAGTAGAGGGTATCATGGATTAAGAGAATAATTAGGTTGTTCTTAAAAGATGATGTGCCGGAAAGCTATCTTTGGGTCATCACTGGACATTCTAAAACACAACACAAATTGTTGAAAAATACTTAGATTACAGCAAATCAAGGGTATTGGCGTACCCAGCACAAATTCCTCTTCTAAAGCCCATTGAAAACTTATAGGCATATTTGAAAAAAAATATGAGAAAGAAGTCCTTAGAATTTGGAGGAACTAGAAGTTATTGCCAAGTAAGAATGGAGCAAAATACCTATCAGCTTGTATAATGATCCTGTAAGAAACTATAAAAAATGATTAAAGGCAATAATCAGGAATAAAGGTTACCCAATTGGTTATTGGGGCAGGAGACCCAATAATTTTGTTCTATGTTAAAGGTTTTTTGGTGTATTTTGTATTATTGTTTGACATTAAAATAAAATTTTGTTGCAGGCGTTATTGCAGATTTTATAAAATCCATTATTTCATTACATGTAAAAAAATACACATGACGTTTCCATAAAAATTGGAGGTATTAGAACATAATTTGTGATTATGGATGAAGGGGTGTGAATAATTCTGTCGATAACTCTGTGTATACGCACGTGAACGTGTGTGTGTATATGTGATTTGAGTACGAATCTTAATCTAGAATATATATACATATATATATATATATATATATATATATATATATATATATATATATATATATATATATATTGTGTATATTTAGGCAGCAATTTTTCATTGATGCATGTTATATTAAATGATATAGACAAGTTTTGGCTATTTATTTTAAGTAAGTTCCTTTTATATTGTCTGATAGGCTTAATAACATTATCATTGAAAGACAAAAGGAAATCACAATGTTGATACATATTTAATATATATAAACCAATGGCTTCTTTTATCAATTAATTGATAACAGAAGCCATTGGTTTATATCAACGGCTTCCCATACTTAATAGTTCTCGTTTTCACTCTCGCGTGGTCATGTGTGACGTCACGAGCTGCGACGCGATTTTCGCTTCCGCGTCTCGTATACAGGAGTTAGTCGTTGCTTTGAAATTTTTCATGCAACAAAAACAGAATATCATTATTGTTTCGTCCAGGTTGATATATTAAAAAGTAATTGTCATTTTTGATAATGGCTTATGGAAGCCGAAAGCTTAGATTGGATTTAAACATGTATCAATATGGTTATTTCCTTTCGTCTTTCAAAGATAGTTATTAAATTTATCAGACAATATGAAAAGAGCTTAAAATAAATAGCCAAAACTTGTCTATATTATTTAATGAAACATATATATATATATATATATATATATATATATATAAAAATGAGAAAAATATATATATATATATATATATATATATATATATATATTAAATGAGAATAAGTAAAATATAATTTTACGGTCTGTAACATTTAATTTAAAAGAAGGATAAATACAGAGTAGAGCTAAATACACACACACACACACAGACACATATATATATATATATATATATATAATATTATAAATTTACTAATTTAGAAATATGGTTCCAACGCTAGACAGGAATTACCATGTTTCAAAAACAGAAACTAAATACTTGAAATTTAATTATAGAATTAAATTGAATTCCATAGTACAGTTTCATTTTCAAGCGAAATTTGGAATTCCAAAATTTTAATTCCAAAATTCGTTTGAAAATGAAACGATCCTAGGGATTTTAATTTAATTCTATAATTAAATTTGAAGTGTTTAGTTTCTGTTTTTGAAACATGGTAATTCCTGTGTAGCGATGGAACCATATTTTTAAATTAGTTAATTTATAATATTTATGCTCTGCCGAATTGTATTAAGCACTGTTTTTTAAAAATAAAAATAATTAATAAGAACACCGGATTATAAACCTTACCGTTCTTTCTTTTTATTTTTTTTATATATATATATATATATATATATATATATATATATATATATATATATATATATATATAATCTTAGTAGTCAAAACGAGAAATGTGGATTACATAGATAAGTCAAAGCATGGTCTATCAACGCGCCCTCTGTGGCTAAATTGTTAAAGGCACGTTTCTGCATTAGTTGGACTTCTCAATTTAACCTGGTTGTTATTCATTTCCCTGTTAAGAAAAACAAAACTGAGATACCAACTCAAATAGAAACCTGCTAGAGTGGCTAGATAATCCTAGAAAAATGAGAATGAATATCGCCGGCTTCAGAGGTTTGGGTTTTAATCAAACTCTGAAAATAGCTCTTTAAAACAATAAACATTGCTGAGCGAGTCGACAGAAATGTACGTGCCAATAGTGTCCTGTATTTGTAGCAAGTCCGGCATAAACTGTGTCTATGGATTAAATAAATGTCCCGAAGACTTATCGTCTGAGTTTCGCAGATATACTAATTTTCAGAGTAAGATGAATCTGTTGAATTTATTAACAGGTATATTTATATACGCTGCATAAAAACGCGAATCATTGACGACATATATCCAGTATATATATAATTTATGAAAAACTAGGTAATCCGTATGGGTAAACCTAAGGAGGATAAAATCCAGAGAGCTCAATGTAAATCCAGAGCAAATAATTTAAATAAAAACAGACCACTTTAAGGTTCCATGTAATAAATTATTTCACCACACCCCTTTTTTTTTGTTTGGAAAATGAAAAGAAAATTTACAATTTTCTTTTCATTTTTTGTTTGAAAGTAAAGTCTGATGATCCGAAGTCCTGTTTTTATTTAATATATATATATATATGAAAATTTCTCCGATTTAATCGGTAGAGAAGACAATATTTATGAATAAAAATGACGTTATTTTTCAGTTAAAAAATATGAAAATAGCGTTTCTCTACATTCCAGTTGCTAGGTACATTCTGTTTTTGTGTTTATTAGTTACTTTGTTCATTTAATTTCATTTTCGTATTTTGCTTTGATAAAGTCCACATTGGACGAAACGCGTCAGCAATTACCAATTTTCCTATTGTCATTTTTATTCATATATATATATATATATATATATATATATATATATATATATATATATATATATATATATATATATATATATGTGTGTGTGTGTGGATGTGTCTTTGTGATCAACACAAGGTCTAACTAAAATTAACGATAAAAAATCAATTGAAAACTACAGATAAAGTTCACTTTCTTCAGAAATAGTCATTCAGTGCTGTATTTCACTGCTATTAAAAAGCAGGGATTTTTTTCCTGATGATGGCCATGCTAGCCAAAACTAGTCGAGCAACCTAACTGAAATAATAAAACAAATATATATATATATATATATATCCCCTTTGACCTTTCCCTTCTCTTTCTCTCTTCCTTTTTCCTCTGACCACATCCCCTTTCTTTCTATTCTTCATCTTCTTTTTCCCTCCTGTTTTTTCTTCCTTTCTTTTCTTTCCACTTGTCTGGTATTCTTTTATTTAAAAATATCATCCATTGATTGTTTGAAAAATAATGTAAATTTAATTTTACAAGGTGAAAATCATCATTTACATAATGTGTATCTTAATTCCAATTATATGATATATATATATATATATATATATAAAATCTAAATAATATATATCTTATATTAGTGTTCTCCTTTCATGAAGTGGGAAAACAGTGTTCTCCACAACTTCCTGTTCCTTGATACCTCTTTATTCTCGCTCTGTCATCCATTTACGCAATCTCGTTTTATAGTTTATATGCTGTTTCACTCAGCCTCACCGGCCCTCACTATGTTCTGTGAGTGTTAAATTATCCAAGTCTTCTTGCCTAATTATGTGCCCAGAAAGTTTAATTCTTTCTGTCATATTTTAAGTTTAAATATCTTTTTATCTTTCATGTCGAAAGTATTTTTTAAGTTAATAAGCCGAACGAAATTTTACATTACTTAATATATCTCTAACGTTTTTTTTTGTTTTTTTTTGTATTTCATCTTTCTTTTATTTCTGTTTGAAATAAAATATGCATACACATATTTGGGTGCATGCAAGCCTGTATTCTTCCTCTCATCATCTTTGTCCACAAAAGAAAAAAAAATACTTTACTTAGCTTAAATGAAATAAAATTGATTGAATTCCTGTTAAGGCAGACGGCTGTTATAGCTGGAGTATAACCGAACCTTGCCAGGCCTCAAGGTGATTCCAAAGAAATCCAGATCGATCACCCGTTCTCCTTTTCGCTCTTGCCTATCGATCGCTCCCTGCAGACAGACTTGCCTTAAGATATCGATTAGGACTAAGCCGTTCGCATAACTCAACTAAAAAAATAAAATAAAAAAAATAAACAAACACGTGCGTAAAATAAACAAACGAAGATGGTAATTCGAAAAGACAATTTTAACCAATTTTCCACCCCCACCTCCTTTCTGATTTGCTTTCTATTATCAGGAAAAGTGCGATTTCTTCACATGGAACCGAAAGCTAAAAAACCTGAAAGTCCATCTCAGTTACCATAGTTTTAGTACTCATGACTATATTCTTGACTGGTCGCCTGAACAGCGAGGCCATTAGAATGCGACCCTAGATTTCTCGCAGTTCATCGATGAGCAAATAAGGCATCTAATCATGCTTAATTCCTCTCATGAGACACTTGAATTAAAAAGATCCTTGAAACCGATGCTGCACTTAACCAAAAGCATTGTGGCATATTAGTGACAGATTCGATGAAATCAAATTGGCAGCCCATCTCGAAAATGACCTAGAATCTGTTTTGAACTAGCGCAAAAAGTGGCTTGTTAATTTTAACGCCCCCAAAACAAAACTAATTTCTCTTAATCATTTTAAAGAATCTTTTTTCTTTTTTTTTTTTACTTTCAGTCAGCATATTGAGTTCAATACCTGTTTAAGGCAGTGGAGAACTTGGAGAGGTGAATTAACTGGAGATACCTGATAACTGGCATCCATTAGACATGGCACGTGAAACTAGAACAGTCTACCCCAGTGAGCGAAATAAAGGGTTCAATTCGACATTCCAACCATCTGAAGAAGGCCGGGGCGCACAACGGCCGAAACGTTGTGAGAAATATGGTAACTAAGATGAGTACAATAGTCCGAATAATATAAATAGTGTACATAATACCTCATCTCAGAAATATAGATAGATACAGACCTACAATATGTTGTGAACTGGCTTGTTAATTTTAACATCTCAAAAACGAAACTAATCTTTGTTAATTATTTTAAAGAACTATTTTTTTAACCTTCAGTCAACATGGCGGATGGTAATGTCCATGAAGAAGGGATCAACCCATTACTTCTTTTTTGGTCTCACGTTTTCCGTTGACATCAAGAGGACGGATTATATTTAATCAGCCGCTATGTCTGCTACTAATAAAATCAGTTCAGTATGACGTGGTAGACAATCTTTCTAGCGAGTATCCACCCTGCACATTTATTAATCTACCATTCGTCCGTGCATCGAATATTTCTGCTACATCTGGTCTGATGCTTCTGCTAAGTGTTTAGATATTCTTAATGAAATCCAAAAAAGAACCAGAAACTTTATCGCTCTTGAGCTGGCATTTCGGCTTCAGTCACCTTCCCGCCGCCTTATTCCGCTTGCCTCTTCTATAGATTTTTTTCAGAGTAATTCTTCTGACGAGCCTTCCTCCTTGTTATCTCGACTCCATTAATATAAGCGTGTTACTAGATTGGCAGTTAGGTCTCAGAATTTCACTTCATATTCCTAGATATAACCTATCTATGCTAAGTAGTGTAATATGATAGCGGCTCGGATTGAGGAATCGGAGAGCCGAGTTCGAATTCCGGTTGAATCAATTACATTCACTTATGTGCTAATACCTTTAGGGAAAGGTATCTATCCGCTTCTTCCCCACCAGCTATGAGTAAATAGCAAAACAGACCAGGTTCTATAGCCTTGGATGGCAACTAGTCTACCGCAGAAAGAAATGACAACCTAGTGCGGGAAAAAAAATCTGCCTCGTCAGTCATGTATCGAAAGATATATGATCGCCTAAGTGTGTATCAATCATGGCACATGACTGACTGACTGACTTCTTGCTTGTTGAATTCTCTTCCAGGTTTCTGTCAAGTACGATCTTCAAAAATTTAAATTCAATGTCCACCGTCATCTCCCGTCTCCTAGAATCAGGTTCTTTTATTTTCCTCTGTCTCTTTCTTTCAACCTTAGTTCTCCGTTGCATCCTAGTTGCTTTCACCGCCTTACTTGGGGTGAAAAGATAAAAGAAACGTAGAGATATTGGAAGCGTACTCGAAGGGTACGAGGTTTCGATGAAGCTTTTAACTGTTGGGAAGGACTTGATCAGGATAAGAACTTTTCAGCCCGATCTCATACAGAACGTAGGGAGAAGAGTATTCATGCCTTATTTGAAAAGAAGTTCGAAAACTATTGAGAACTGAATGCAAACAATCTAAGTCGCGATTAGTACACTATTTGTCGATAACATTTCATTATTGCATATATGCAATATATATATATATATATATATATATATATATATATATATATATTGTGTGTATTTAGGCAGCATATAATGAAACGTGTATAAATGAATATATATATATATATATATATATATATATATATATATATATATATATATATATATTGCCATCCACAGACAGATTGTATCATTGTATCACAGATAATCAGTGTGGTTAGACGTCCGGTTCCCTCTAGCTAGGATCGAAAGGTACGAGGTTTTGATGAAGCTTTTTCCCAAAACCTTAACAAATTGCCAAACATCAATAACTGTTGGTAAGGACTTGATCAGGATAAGAACTTTTCAGTCCGATCTCATACAGAACGTAGGGAGAAGAGTATTCATGCCTTATTTGAAAAGAAGTTCGAAAACTATTGAGAACTGAATGCAAACAATCTAAGTCGCGATTAGTCCACTATTTGTCGATAACATTTCATTATTGCATATATGTGTGTATATATATATATATATATATATATGTGTGTGTGTGTGTGTGTGTGTGTGTGTGTGTGTGTGTGTGCAGAATTTGTGTGTGCAAGACTGTGAGAACGTCTTGAATCGGTGTATGCATAATCATCTGTCCTTCCTTCATTTTACCTTTTAGGCTTGTGTGCGTGTGTTTGTGTGTGTGTGTGCGTGCGTGTGTGTGTGTGTTTGCGTGCGTCTATGTATTTGTGTATGTGTCTGAGATAGGTCGTTCTGTTCCAAACGTACCCTGCCGTTTTTTATGTCTTAAGATCCAGTTTCGCGGCAGCCAATTAGGGAAACGTTACTGCGCGTGCGTGAATAGGCTTTCTCGAGTGCAACCCGCAAGGAGACGCCATTTTGTTAGATTGTACATTATGACCGTCGCATTCGAAATAACAAAACGACCAGATACTTCACGTCTTGTGCAGGTTTCGTGACCAAACATGACATAATTCATGTCAGCCAGATCCAGTACTCCCTAAAAGTCTCCACCTGTATTTTCTAGCTCTTCCTAAGCAGAACATCGCTGCTGAAACACATGCATACGATCAAATGCGAAATAAACTGGAAATAGGATCGGTTCCTCGTACCGCTCTAGTATGTTTATGATTCCCCCTGTTCTACTCTCCCTTTCATAAACAACTAAGCGACCTCGTGATCAATTATTTCCTAATACAGCCCGATTCCCACGGACGTAACTTCGCAACTCTCTTGCTAATCTACCGCTATTTCCATGGCAAATGTTCTGACGAGCTATCGTACCATCTAACTATAATTCTTCAAGTGGTTACTCCTTTGGAATGTCCACAAACTGTCATTCCTCTAGCTGTCGTCTTTTACCTGTCATACTTCCTACCTGTATTTTTTCTACCCGTTATGTACTGTATTTACATTATTCGGACTATTGTCCTCATCTTTGTTGCCATATTTCTCACAACGTTTCGGCCGTTGTACGATCCGGCCTTCTTCAAGTGGCTGGAATGTCGAACTGGACCCTTTATTTCGCTCGCTGGGGTTCCATGTGCCATGTCTAATCGATGTCAGTTATCAGTTATCTGTTAATTCACTTCCGAAAAGTTCTGATAAATATGGCAACAAAGATGAGGACAATAGTCCGAATAATGTAAATAGTGTACATAACACTTTCATATCAGAAATATAGACACTTATGTACTCTAGCTGTCAAATTCTCTACCCGTGTTCCTGTATTTTGTCTTCCTGTCAGTTCTCCTAACAGTAACGTCATATCTCCTTCATCTACATATATATTTTTTCTTATTGTCATAACCTCTACCTGTCATTTCTCTACCTGACATGTACTCTTCCTGTCAAATCCTCTGTCATATCTATATGTCATTTCCTCTACTTGTCATATTATCTGTCAACTCCTCTGCCTGTCATTTTTATACACTTTCGGATATCATGTCCTTAACAGTCTCTACCTGTATTTTCTGGCTTTTCCTAAACAAAACATCGCTGGTGGAATATATACATACGGTCAATTGCGAAATAAACTGGAAATATGATGGGTTCTACTGGTACGTTTCACCGATAATCTGCGTTACCTGATCGGAGGAAATTTTTGAAATGTATTCTTTGGCTTGTAAGGAATTCTTTTGCGACAACATTCTAAATCATTATAAATGGCGTTCAAGAAATCGTAATTGCACATCCATTTTTCCTTCTGCAGAGAGAGGTTGCGCTTGAAATTCTTCAGCTATTTGATGGAGCGGATTTTTTTGTTTTTTTAATGGAGCACGTGCCTATCTTTTCTTGTTTTGCCAGGTGTTATTTTAATGAAATATTTCCCTACAGACAGATCTAATAAAGATGCACACTTAGATGACCACAACAGTTTCTGACACTTCCACTTGCATCATTCTCAAGGGAATATTCTGAAGGCAAAATTTATGTCTGTTTAGAAACTCTATGCACTTGTAGAATTAGACTGTAATTGAATAAAATTGTTACACATTTACGAAAAGTGCATTATTTGTTGCTCGCAGTTAAGTCTTTTCGGATGGGGGACTGTTGTGGATTCCGAGATGAAATCCGGTCTCAAATGAATGACAAACGCAGGATTGAAATATAGCAAATAAATGTATTGACGCAATAATACAATTGGTACTACAGTTAGTAGATCCAGAAATGCGGTTAGTGGCAATAATCATATATACACAGTCTGGGAAATTCAGTATCGAAGTATGACTTCCTTCTGAGTCTACGTGCTCGCAACTGTGACTCCTACAAAGCGGTTACCTCACTCTATCACTCTCTCACTGTATCACTGTATCAGTGTATCTCTCGTCTAACTCCCGGGGATTCACTGGCAGCAGTACAAGTACACACTGGGCGAGTCCACTTGTATGAAAAAGGGGTGGACCCCATAACAGGGACTTAATAATTTTTTTTTTTTTTTTTTTTAAAAGCTTGTTTTTAACACGTACAGCATCTTAATATGAAACATTTATCAAAGCACTATTCACATTATTCGGTCTATTGTCCTCATCTTTGTTGCCATATTTATCACAACGTTTCGGCCGTTGTACGCTCCGGTATTCTTCAGGCGGTTGGAATGTCAAACTGAACCCTTTATTTCGCTTGCTGGGGTAGGCTGTTCTAGTTCCACATGCCATGTCTAATGGATGTCAGTTATCAGTTATCTCATGTTAATTCACCTCTCCAAATTCTCCACTGCCTTAACCAGGTATTGAACTCGCAACTCTTTTGGTCCTGTCACTGGATCTAACCACCTGAAGGAGGCCGGAGCGTACAACGGCCGAAACGTTGTGATAATTATGTCAACAAAGATGAGGACAATAGTTCGAATAACGTAAATAGTGTACATAATACCTCATATCAGAAATATAGACAGTTTTATTAATACCTTCAATAATTTTGAGCAAAGTTAGTCCCATTCTAAGACTTATTCAAATTGCTGATTTCATATTTCTTTTTATTTAATTTTTGATTTATCAGTCTTTTCAATCCATCAATCGTTCAGTACCCTTTCTCTAAAGGCAGTTGATAACGGTCAGTCCTTCGAGGGCCTAGCGGCCAACGCAGGCGTCCCGGACCAACTCTCTTTCTGCTTTACATAAATGATCTGCCTAAGATTATACGTCGATCATTTGTGACTATCTATACTGGGGATGCAACGGTATATCGGGGCACCTCCAGATCTCTAGATTAACTCTCCTCTGAACTAGCTCTAACAGTTCAGTGAGGAAAAAAATGGCTGGTTATATGCAATATCAATCTAGTGACATTCCGTCATTGCCAATCGAACCTAGAAGTATCACCAATCACGATGAACGGATGTAACCTCGGTGAGGTCCCGCGCCTTGAGCCCCATTTGGGATTTAAACTCAACCCAGATCTCAAGTGGGACTCATACATACGATCCATCGCTAAAGAGGCTGTAAAAATAATCGGTTCCCTGTACTGCTCTAGTAGGTATCGGTCTCCTCCTGATATCCTCTACATTTATAAATGCCAGATCAGGTCTAAAATGGAGTATCGCCGCCATCTGTGATTGACTGTGGCGGGAAATGGCTGCTTGTAAATTTTAATGTCTCCAAAACGAAACTGCTCTCATTTATCCACCATAGAGAAACCGCCCTGTCTCCCATCAGGATAGTTGATACCAAATTCCTGGAAAGGGCCTCTCGGCGCCTGCTTGGTCTTACGCTGTCAACTGACCTGAAGTGGGACAACTACATTAAATCTATAGCTTCATCTACCGCAAGGAAAACTGGTTCTCTGTGTCTCACCAGAAGGTTTTACTCGCCTTTGTCCATCTTTCAAATCTACAAATCAACCATTCGTCCTTGCATGGAATATTGCTGTCATATATAGTTTGGTGCTCCTGTTGTTCATCTCGAGGTCCTTGACAAAATCCAGGGACGGATATGCAACGTGATTGGTCCTGATCTGGCATCCCATCTGCAGTCGCTATCTCACAGACATCCTGTGGCTTCCCTCTGTCTTTTCTACAAGTATTTTCATGGCAACTGCTCCGACGAGCTACTTAGAAACTGGATGAATTTAAACGTGCTACTAGGTTAGCATCTCAGTCCCAGCCTTTCACTGTTGAAAAGGTTAAATGTAGCCATCTCTTCTACTCCAACAGCTTCTTCTCTCGCACTTCCCGACAGTGGAACTCCCTTCCTATCACCTGCTTCCCTAACAGCTATAATCTTCAAATATTCAAATGTAATGTCAGTCGACATCTTCTGTTGCCTTGATCTTGATCTCCGTCCTTCTCTCTATCCTTTTCCCAAAGACTCCTCTTTGCTCTTTCTCTCACTCTCTATAAACCCTTGGAGCACGCTTCAAAACAAGAAGCTCAGTGTCAAATGTCCTAAGGCTCCTAAGATCCGACAGTCAGACACCACCACATTTGATTTGATTATAGTGGTGAAGGCTTTGTGCAGAGCCATCCATACTTTTTGAATACAGAGACCTGGTGCAATACGTGCCACAAGGTCCTTCTCCTAGGCCATCCAAGGCTATAGAACCAAGTCCTTTTCCCTCCTGCTATTTATCCATAGCGGGAGGGAGAAGAAGAGGATTCACACTTTCAGGTGGTTGCTATTCAATTATCAATAAATAGCATAATTAAAAAAAAATATCTTTCATTGATTTTCTGGGCCTTTTTCGGTTCCAGCTGTAATCCCTGATAACTGTTTTCATTGGGATTTTCAATATATAGCACGCAGAAAGTATGCTAAATCTTGCTGAAGCAAATAAAGGCGCCGCGTTATTTATTTAGTGACTCTTGAATCTGCAATATTATCTTCAATGGCATCTCGGCTTCAGTCACTTTCCCACCACCGTAATGTCGCTTCTCTGTGCCCTTTCTATAAATACTTTCATGGTAATTGTTCTGATACACTTTGCTTTATAGTGCCTAGACACTAAGCGAATTTAAGCGCAGTACCATTTTGGCAAAAAATTTACATTATTTTAGAGTTGAATTGGCTCGACGTAAACGATGTTAATTGTTTCTTTTCCCGCACTTCTCGCCTGTGGATCTCCGGCATTATCTTCTGTCTTCTTGCTTCTTCTACTTTTATTGTTCTCGATTTTAAAATATATCTTTTCCTTTTTCTTATTGTTTCGCATTCAACAACCCCTTGTGTTTTAGCGGCTTTATTGCTTTGCATGGGGTGAAATGATTTAAAATAAAAAATGGAAACTTCAGTATTTAATCATTGGATATTCTCTCATCTTTACAAATTAATATTTTTTTAGCGAATAAGACACCATAACAAAAGCGAATTACTGATGTAGAAGAATACAAAGGAAATCGCTTAATTGGCGAATTTTTCTGAGTCATAGGAAGTGTTCGGATTTGAAAGAATTTTCTCTTGTCTTGGCGCCACTGGAACGCTGCTAATTTTGTTCACTTAAATAAAGATTATTACGTGGGCGGAGCGTCTGCCGTGGTATCTAAGCTGATGTCTTGCATCAGATGTGATATTAGCCATTTGATCACCCGGATGTAGTAGGCATGTTGAGAAACTAGAAAAGTGCTATTAAAAAGAAATTAGGTATTTTTTTTATTTTAACCAATGACGGAAATCCTTCACCGTAATAATAATTACTTGTCCTTGCTTTCAGTGTCGGTACAAATATCACATGAATAACGAGACATATTCTTATCGTCTTTCTAATTTCAAGGTATAATTTACTTAAAAAAAGAACTTTACGATTTTCCGTAAGCAGGAAGTTTCTTTTTCTTTTTCAACAAAATTATTTTTCTACATTTTGAAATTAAATTTAATTACGGTATTTCTTCAATAATATGATTAAAATTTAAAGCTATGAAAACGTCTGATCTGCGATATGAATTTCACGATTTCATTGAAGTGAATAATTTTCGTGTCTTCTAAGACTACAGTCTCTGTATATTTTTCATCTCTCTCTCTCTCTCTCTCTCTCTCTCTCTCTCTATATATATATATATATATACGGATTACTTAGCTTTTCATAATCTATCTATCTATCTATCTATATCTATATATATATATATATATATATGAAAAAATATAAACGCACATATATATATATATATATATATATCATACACATAGCTAGATAGATAGATAGAGAGAGAGAGAGAGAGAGAGAGGAGGCATGGAGTAATGGTTAGCGGGTCTGATTGGGCGAATTCCAGTCGATTCCATAACATTCACTTACGTGCTAATACCCTTGGGAAAGGAGTGAATCCTCTTCTTCCCCCTCCCGCTATGGGTAAATAGCAGGAGGGAAATGGACTGGGTTCTATAGCCTTGGATGGCCTAGGTGAAGGACCTTGTGGCATGTATTGCACCAGGTATCTGTATTAAAAAAGTATGGATGGCTCTGCACAAAGCCTTCATCACTATAATCAAATCAAATATATCGGTTCTTAGGAGTCTTAGGACATTTGGAACTGAGCTTCTTGACCATCATACGTCGTATATGACGGGAGAATCGAATATATATATATATATATATATATATATGGGAAATACTACATCTCAAAGCAAACCTAAAAAAATTCTTTGAGGAACCCGGCCTTTAAGCATATCGTAGACCTAAGAACCTAAAAGAAATCATAGGTAGTAACCACATTTCAGGAGACAAGGTAATCCATAATAAACCAGCAACAAAAACAACAGGATTTTCCCAACCATGTAACAAAAAAAGAAGCTTATGCTATAACCACATTAGACACACTAATTCATTCACTAGCTCAGTCACTAAATCTACTTTCAAAATTTACCACGACTCTAACTGTAGAAGTCATAACATAATTTACCCGCTAGAATGCACACTATGCCAGAAACAATATGTAGGAAAATCTGAATGGCCTTTTCACTACAGAATTAATAATTATCGTAATCGAATTAAGTTGACTCCCAATGAAAGATTATTACCTGTAGAACAACATTTCCACCTAGAAAAAAAAAAAACGATTTAAACACCCATGCCAAATTCACTATAATTGAGAGAATAGAAAAGTTCGGAGCAGATAACATTAGAAAGATTTTAGAAGGACATGAAAATAAGTGGATACAACGTTTAAATACGCACTATCCAGACGGGCGTAATCACGAATTTAACAATATAGATAGTATTAATGTATAACCCCACAAATCAGACATGCTTACGGAGGGGTTGATGCCTCACACTTATAGACACACCCACATGAATATACACACTTAAACAGATCATACTCACTCCCTAAGAACCAAATAACAGAGACACATCCCTTTTCCTGGGAACCAATAAAACTGTCAAAATGACCAAGGGAATTCAGAGCAGCATGAATTCTTCCAGCTTTTATCTTAAATAAGAACTTCAAAGAGACTGTTTGAGAAACACAAGGACTGACCAAAATTCATGTTAAAAAATAAGAAAAAAACAAATGAAAACTACAGACGAACGTTCATTTTCTCCATCAAGACATTCATTTTTGTAGTTCACTGCTGCCAGCAAGCAAAAAAATCTTTTTTCTCCTGATGATGGCCATGTTGGCCGAAAGTAGTCGAGGAATCTAAATGAAATAATAATAAAAACGAAAGAATATTAATATACAACCCAGTGTGTCTGAAGATTTTAATTTTGAATATTTTTTATTGTTCAATATATATATATATATATATATATATATATATATATATATATATATATATATATATATATAAGACATACACACACACACAAACACACACATATATATATATATATATATATATATATATATATATATATATATATATATATATATATATATATATATATGTGTGTGTGTGTGTGTGTGTGTGTGTGTGTGTGTGTGTGTGTGTGATGCGGGTGTGGATGAGTGGTCGAATGTTCATTTACCGACCATTATACACTTGTTTAAATCTCACCATCGATGATTTGTTAGGAAGATGACTTCTTGACTTTGACGATCCTTGCGTGCGGTACCTTTGGAAAGTTCCTGAAAACGATACAATGGGTTGATCTCTTTGTCTGTGAAATTAAGTAGAGGGAACTGTTTCAGTGATGCTGAGCGATGTTAGAGCCGTGAAATCTTAAACGCGTTTATTTCAAATCTTCGTTTTAATAACCGCCTTGTCTTCTTCGAGCTAAATTGAAACCTGACTGCCCAAAGTAGCGACTGCTATTGAAAATGAACAAAAATAGCATCGTGGTATTATCAAATACGTACAGAATAATAGAAGTGGATACGGACGCATATTATCCGGCTCACACTCCTCCCCGGTTTTGTGAACAAGAGTAAATGTTTATCACTTGTTTTCGGTTTAGGACTGGGTTTCAAGTTCCTTCTAAAGTCTTTTCCTTCCCTTTCACTCACAGTAGCCCCTTGCGTCTTAGTAGCGTTATCGTCTCTCTTTGGACGAAATGATTTAAAAAACAAAACGAAAATAAAAGGGTTTAGCGCCAAGGACATTCATGCTGACATGATTACTACAGAAGGGATGGTACTTCAGCTTTATCAACAGTGCAATAGTGGGCAGCTGAATCTAAAAGGCGGGGGAGAGTCTTGAAGGTTATGCAAAATCTGAATACCCTGCAACTGCTACCACTAAGGCAAACATTGATCATGTTAACTACATAGTGATAGCTGACAGGCAACTGACAATACATCACATTGCCAATGCTATTAGCATATCCCTTGAGAGAGTTGAGAATGTTTTCCATAATGAACTTGACGAAGGCTTCTTCTCGGTGGGTGCCACGTCTTCTGACATCTGATCAAGCGTGTAGGAGACAAATAACATAACAGGAAAATCTGATATTGATGAAAATCCAGACTTGAGCATTTCCGAACCCAGGATGCCAAATTTTGTCCATTTTCAAGAGAAGTCCCTACTGATTGCTTTTGGTTTGGTTTGGTTTATTTTGTTTAACGGCATATCAACCTCAATGGGTTATTTAATGCCGACAACATTTTTAGGATAGATTCATATGAATAGAATGTGTATAGTATGGTTTAGATTGGTTTGGTTTATTTTGTTTTTACGGCATATCAACCTCAATGGGTTATTTAATGCCGACAATATTTTTAGGATAGATCTATATGAATAGAATATATATTCTTTGGTTTAGATTGGTTTGGTTTATTTTGTTTTACGGCATATCAACCTCAATGGTTTATTTAATGCTGACAACATTTTTTATTGCTGGTAATATTTTGTTTTGTCAAAAATCTGTTTCTGATTATATATTTCCTTCAATATTTTATTGCTGGTAATAACTTTTTCAAAAAAGTATTGCTGGTAATAGTTAACTATTGCCCATAGCTGGGACCATAACAGGTGCTACCACCTCGGACCAGAGTGGACCTGGGAACAGCAGCAATTAAGAGGTAGTTCCATAGCTCCTTATGACCTCCTGATCAGAGGCTGTGCTGCTGGACGTAGTTTAACGTCTTACCCAGGACGCGGATGTAGTTTAACGTCTTGCCCAGGACGAACTGGTTGCATTTAAGGTATCCTTTGAACAGTCAGTTTATCTAAAAAGTAACAATGAAGTTGTTAAGAAGAAGTGATGAAATTAACGTATTCAAGATTTCACAACTTTGGTTTCACTCCTTCATAGTAATCCTATAAAGATTTCAGCCCACCCTTGTAACACGGCCTTGGATTTTTTATGGCTGGATACTAAATAGCATATTTGTGATAATTATTTCTTTTCACATCGCTACGGTCAAAATTAATCGGTGGTAAACCTAGTGAGACAATTTCTAAAAGTAAAAGACCACGGAATCAGTATCATAAGACAGTGCCAAAAATTCCTGCTGTGCTATGATGGATATGCGGTTTCGGCAACAATTAACGTCTGGAAAAGAGAACTCAAGCGAGATGAGTTTGAATCCTGGTTGAGATTGGGGAAAAGCATAAATCAGCTTTTTATTCACATTAGCTATGGGTTAAATAGCAGGGTAGACTAGGCTCGCTAGCTGTGGCTGGCATCCAGTCTCGTAGAAGCACAACTCTGAATTCAAAACTATTTTATTTGAAGCTGAATAAGATGGTGAAGATTCTTCTAGTTCCCTGAGTTGTGTCCCCATAGGACGTTGGCGATCATGGCTCGCCACAATTGCCTGTGCTTTTTCCTATCTGCCCGCAACCTTGCTTCGCAATCCATTTACTCAAACCCTCTAGCTAGGTTATGTGATGTATCTCCCATGCCATTTACCTTCAATTTGTCCTATATATATATATATATATATATATATATATATATATATATATATATATATATATATATTCGACTCTCCCGTATAGCATATATGATTTGATTATAGGGGTGAATGCTTTGTGTAGAACCATCCAAACTGTTTTGTAGGGCCGAATACAGAAACCTGGTGCACTACGTGCCACAAGGTCCCCAAACGACCCTCTGCAGGTTTTGAATTCAGAGTTTTCTTTTACTAGACCAGCTGCCATCAAAGGCTATAGAACCCAGTCCTTCCCCTGCCTGCTATTTATCTTTCGAATTTTGAGATTTTTTTTCCCGCAGTAGGTTGCCATTTCTTTTTGCGGTAGACTAATTGCCATAGAACCTGTCCTGCTATTTTTACATAGCTGTGGGTGGGTGGGGGATTTTAGAAGAAGAGGATTCATACCTTTCCCTAAAGTATTAGCACGTAAGTGAACGTAATGGATTCGACTGGAATTCGAACTCTGATTCCTCAATCCATTACCCCACCGTGCCTCCTATAAGTGTCTTTTTGTTTTCATTTTCTTTAAATCTTCGTCGTTCCTCACATTTTCAGGTATTCCTACCATCCTGTTTTTGAACCACATTTCTGATGTTTCAAGTCTCTTCTTCATCTGTGAGGAGATTGTCCAGCATTCACCGCTATATAGGACAAATTATATTACCCAACAGTTTAATAATCCTTTCTTTGTTTCTACATGTCTATAAAACCAAAGCACGATAGATTTCCAACAATTGTGCATAATCCCAGTGGAAGACGATTATCCAGAATGCTGTTGCGAACAACAGGCGTTGCTTGCGGAAGATGGCTTGAAGATATATTACGGAATGTGTTTTTCTAAAGCACTACCCTATATAAAAAGAATTTTCAGATTCGATTGTGGGTGCTCAGAAGTTAATCTCTGCCAAGACAGGAAAAGAAAATCTAACCTAAAATAACACAACTACAAGAACACTGATCGTTTACTACAGTAGATGGCACGAAATGTTTGTTTATGTTCATGAGAATTTGATCAAGGGAGATAAAGAGAAACGATTTTTTTGTTCACTTGAAGAGATGAACAGGAAATAGAATACAAAGCTAACAGTTGAGTTCACCTGAAATTTTTGTGTGCATATAAAATCATTAATATATATATATATATATATATATATATATGAAGAAAATTTTTGAAAAAACAAACAAAAATCCTTAAATGTTGTTTAAAATGAATGAAATGTCGACGTCTGACGTTTCGGTTTAATAAACCTTTTCAAGACAATATTCATTAAAATACAATTCAGTTCAATATGACAAATACGATGGACAAAAAAAACAAGTCTTATCCAAAACAGATAACTGAAAATTTTAAAATGATCAGCCTTCCGTCTAACATGGTCACGTCGTCGTCACATGAGCGACGCTTTCAAAACGTATTCCTAAAAGTTTGTGATTATTTTGAAATGAAAAAAGAAAATGAAAAGAATTCTATTAGGTTCTAAAATTTTTTTGTGTATGCTTGTCGAGCATCAATCTCAAAAAGGGGGAAATATTAAAGAAACCAGGTCTAGTATTCACCATCTGAATTGTATTTTAATGAATATTGTCTTGAAAAAGGTTTATTAAACTGAATCGTCAGACGTCGACATTTCATTCATTTTTAAACAACATTTAAGGATTTTGTTTGTTTTTTTTCAAAATTTTTCTTCATTCTGTCGGATTTATATCCATTTACACTTGCTTATATATATATATATATATATATATATATATATATATATATATATATATATATATATATATATTATAGGGAAGATGTTATAGTTGTTCCAACGAGAGAAAAAGTGTATATTTTAAAAAGGAGAATCCGCAAACGTTTTTGGTTGTATTGTGGATTTTTTTTTTATTTTGCTTTTAATGTGGATTTAAAAAAAAAAAATATATATTATGTTTTTTTTTTCATAATTTTGCAACACGGGTTTCGGGTCTCGCTTATTTCTTCAGGCAAAAAGCAGATATTTAAAAGATACGAATACACATATCTTTCCTCGTCCTTTCTCGAACCAATATTTATTGTTTTATTACCCTTCTAGCAGAAGAACTTTCTCACTACCAGTCCAAGAAAGACATTTGTGTCACTACCACACACAAAAAGAGAATGTTTAACATCGAAAAACATAAGAAAAATTAATTCATTTTAATAATATGCGGAAATAACTTTTTAATTCGCTCACAGAGACGGCTTGATTCCAAAATGGTATATGTTGGGCTGCATCCTCTAGTAGAAAAGTTGAGAAAGTGTGACACTGTGACACACCGACATCATTATATATATATATATATATATATATATATATATATATATATATATGTTTATGCAAAATTCAAACTGTTGGTACAACCAACAGATAGTTTGTCGGGTGAACAAAAGAAAACACACACATAAAAAAGAAAATTTACTAACAACTAAAAGAAGAAACGGTATCCAAGAAACAGAAATGTAATTAGGAAAGTAGACAAATACCTAAATAAACAGCAAACAATAGTGCTCCATGCCTTAATCATTAAAACAGGGCAAAAGCACTTCACAGCATCACACCTCAATATATATATATACTGTATATATATATATATATATATATATATATATATATATATATATATATATATATATATATATATATATATATATATA
Source organism: Acanthosepion pharaonis (assembly GCA_903632075.3). Lineage (NCBI taxonomy): Eukaryota > Metazoa > Mollusca > Cephalopoda > Sepiida > Sepiidae > Acanthosepion > Acanthosepion pharaonis. The sequence goes on from CAHIKZ030003722.1 coordinate 1,668,977, forward strand.
TATATATATATATATATATATATATATATATATTTTTAATAGGGTGTTAGAATTCGTTTAATAACAATTTCAAAATTGAATATTTCTTGGTGGGTATATGGGCGTATCTTTGTCAATGTATGTGTGTGTATGTGAGTGTCTTTTACGGTGTGTATGTGTGTATGGTCACTTGTGTGTGCCTTTCATTGTGTGTATGTTGTCTTTCATATTTCTTGTCTCGTCACTTTTTTGCGTGTTTATATATCCAAATACGTCTGCGTGTTTATGTATTATAATCTGACGGTGTTTGTATTGTCTTTTGCAAGATTTCATCATATCCAGCCCATGTTCTTGCCTCAAATGTATCTAAATTTAACGGACTTCAGAGCAGCATTAGATCTTAACGTTTATTCCAGCTTAATTTAAAAAAAAAAAAAATAAATGAATAGAAAAACATATGTATATTTTTCCGTCAGTTTCTTTAAATAATTTTATAATTTTAAACTTAATATAGATTAAATATAAAATTGTTCATTTTTAATTTTTAATTTTATAGTATAATTTAATATTTATTAGTTAGAATGAATTCTATTTTAGTCTAACACTAACATTAACGCATTAAATTATTATTATAACCAAAGTTCATTGTCAAGTTTTTGAATTCTCATATATTTGTACTTTGATTGGTCATTCCAGCTTGTGTAACATCGTTTCCGCTAGCGAGGGGTGTTTGATTGATTTGAACCTTTTTAAAAACCCTTCATTCTACATTCATTACCATCACTTGACAAGACACCAGAAGTGAAACAAAATGGCTATTTTTGTAGTTATTTTATAACATATTTATGTTATAATTTTCGAATAATTATATATATATATATATATATATATATATATATATAAATATAGAAAACTAGACTCGTTTCGAAAAACCCTCGAATTTTTGATTTGCTAATCAAATCAATCTCGAAAAAAAAAGGTTTTAAATAAAGAAAGAGCTACAAACATGAACTTCTGCCGACAAAAAAATCGCATGATGCAGGTCTGAAGCCCAAAGAAAAAACCCTGATACGAGTAACAACTAACTAAAAAAGCTCAATACAACTGTAGAGCAGACCTAGATACACCTAGTGAGCCAGGACAAACCTACCTAGGTTTCGCCTAAACGGATCGTCAGGAAAGTTTGGCTAACGAGGCAAAGAGAAACACACATATTTATAGGTGATAGCTAAAAATCATACCACGTGACAAAATAAAAAACAAAAAAACAAAAACAACCTAAGTAGGGGAATATTTATTCAACAAAAAAAAAAAAAAAAAAAAAACCTCAGTGGAAAGTCAATAACGGAAAAACGTCTAATTTAGTAGCCAAGATTTTTTTATGTCTACATACATTGAGAATTTCAGTTTTAGAGTTTAATAGTTGGTTGGGTTGATCATATAAAGCTATGGCTAATTTCTCTAATTTTTGTTTTTTTGTTTTTTATTTTGTCACGTGGTATGATTTTAGCTATCACCTATAAATATGTATGTTTTTTGCCTCGTTAGTCAAACTTTCTTGACGATCTGTTTAGGTGAAACCTAGGTAGGTTTGTCTGGCTCACTAGGGTATCTATCTATCTATCTATCTATCTATATATATATATATATATATATATATATATATATATATATATATATATATATATATATAAAAAATAATTGATTTAAAATATGTTTTTCTTCGCTACACAGTTCTAACCATGTTTCAAAGCCATGAATTTAATTTTGTAATTAAATTAAAGACATTAGTTCATTTCATCCTCAAGCGAATTCACTTGAGGATGAAATTGATATCTTTAATTTAATATATATATATATATATATATATATATATATATATATATATATATATATATATATATATATGTGTGTGTGTGTGTGTGTGTGTGTGTGTGTGGATGGCTATCTTCTCTTTGAATGTGACAGCGGCTGAGTTGGTTCTTTGCAGCAACTCAGAGGTTCTCGATGCTACCCGCGGGATATTATTTATAGTCATTTATAACTTGCGCAACACTATGCAGACACCTATCATCAGACAAAACTCGATTCATTGAAGAAATCGGTAAAGGTAATTTGAGACTGCCTGTATCGTATACGATTAGAGTAGTCTGAGGGATAGGCGGGGTCATTATTCACCGAATCATATCATTACGATATGACATATGTAATTTCCTTACAGTACCAGCTACATATATATTTCAATTTCGAGCATGCGCGTTGTTTTTGATTTTGTCGACTGCACAGTATAGTACGGTCAGTGTAGCGGCATTTGTGAGAAAAAGAACACGATGACGCAATTCTCTCTACAAGATATATGGAGACAGCATGCTCTACTGCTTGGCATTCGCGCCAGAAGCTCCAATACGAACTTTTCAAAGTGTTTGAGTGTCAATTTGAGAACAGTGCAGAGGATTCGGAAATAGTCGGAAGAGACTAATGGGGACAACGAAGGTGTTTGGAGTGATCACTAATGATGACGAGAATATGCCTCGATTCATCTTCCCACAGGGCCTCAGAATCAACACGGAGGCTTTCATATATTGCCGTGAGAAGGTAGTGCTACCCTGGGTTAAGAGGGTGGTTGATGAATGACCCTATGTCTGGCAACAGGACTCTACAAGATGCCACACAAGCACGAAAATCCAGTCATGGCTGTCTGAGAATTTCTGCGACGACATCATCCCTTACATTTGGTCACCTAGACTGCAACCACTTGATTATTATGTGTGGGGCGCAGATGAGCGAGAGACCAACACAACTTGTAACTGAAGGCAAAGAGAATGACAGCATTCACCAACTTAAAACGGAGTTGCAGGAGATTTCGAAGTCGGCTGGAAGCCGTGGTTGAAGTCAATTGCGATATTATTGAATAAATGTACTCTCTACTGTTTCAAAATATTTTTTGACGAATTTTGTTAAATATATCTATTGAAAATGAGCCATCAGTGTTATTTTCATTTTTGCGTCATTTAAACGACAATTTATCCATCGCACCATATATATATATATATATATATATATATATATATATATATTGTTTAAAAATATGATTCATATGAATCATATTTTAAACAAAAATATTATTATTACAATAAAGCTCTACTTCTGTATGGAGCACTGTCTTCTTAAAAATAAAAACCAAAATATTAAGGAACTCCGGATTATGCACCCAACGTGTTCTTTTCTATTTTCTGCATACACTTATATATATATATATATATATATATATATATATATATATATATATATATATAAAAAAAAAATAGACAATCTAGGGAAAATTAATTTGAAAATTTGCTATATTACTTTACGTTGGCTATATCTCACGATATATAACATTGGCTATTCGTAAATAATGTCATGTTTTTTATCTCACAGCACTTCAATAAATCAACTCAATTATAAAATACCATTCAGCGAAAAATCTTCAAAAATCACCTTTGATTCAATCTTTTAAGTTATCTTCTCTCCATGAAAACATACAACACTTTTTCTTCGTCTGAGTTTCATTATTACTATTTTTTTATTATTAAAAAGAAAGAGAAAACGTGTCCTCAAAATCTTATTTTCTTCCATTTTCGATGTTTTATTTTATAAACAAAAATAAGATTATTTTCCTAATTAAAAAATGCACTTTGGTATGAAAGCATTCTTAAAAAATATTAAAAGCGATTATCTGCATAAAGTTATTTAAAACTAAACCTTCAAATAAACCTTCAAAAAAATAAACCTTCAAAAGAATAAACCTTCAAATAAGCCTTCAAAAAACTAAACCTTCAAATAAACCTTCAAAAAAATAAACCTTCAAATAAAACTTCAAAAAAATAAATCTTCAAATAAACCTTCAAAAAATAAACCTTCAAATAAACCTTACAAAAATAAACCTTCAAATAAACCTTCAAATAAACCTTCAAAAAATAAACCTTCAAATAAACCTTACAAAAATAAACCTTCAAATAAGCCTTCAAAAAATAAACCTTCAAAAAATAAACCTTCAAATAAACCTTCAAAAAATAAACCTTCAAATAAACCTTCAAATAAACCTTCCTAATGCCGATTAAAATAAAACAAGTCGTTATTATTAATAACAAATAATGCTAAGTATTAATTTTGTAAGATCTAATGTTCTCTTTTTTCCCATTAAATAAATGGCAAACCATACGATTTGTTTTGTCTACACAATTAATACTCAACATAATTTATTCTTATCTTAGTAATAACAAAACTAATTATTTCCGACAAGAAGATATTCTGTTTTCAAATATCAGCGTCAAGCGGATGGAAAATAATGTTTTTTTATATAATTCGCATAATACGATCATGAGTCCCGAAATCCATTAGATTCATAAGAGACCCTATATGTACTGCGACCGCAATAGCAATGTCTTGGGCAAGATAGCCTGACGGAACCCTAACCCACTCCAGGCTTAAATTCCGATTTTTCCTTCTCCGGGACTAGTCTCCAACCAAGTATGTAGTTTGTTCTGCTATTTTTCCATAGCTAGGACAAGAGATGAAAGAAGAAGAGATGGATTCACACCTTTCCCAAGGGTATTTGCGTAATTATCCCTTCAGTGAATATGATGAACTCGACGTGAATTCGAACTCGGCTCTCCGATTCCTTCATCCGAGCCGCTGTCCATTACTCCATCTTGCCTCGTTAACGAACGCTTATACTAACTTTAAAGATTTTCAGTTATTTTGTTTCTTATTTTCGGTCAGAAGCTGAACATAAAATAATAAGAAAAAACATTATGATTCTCACTCACGTAACGTGTTTTTAACGGCAGTAAAACCCGGAGCATTTTATAACGGATCAGTTATTATATATTGTGTGACAGTAATGAAGTCCTGGCGCAATTTATTTTTCAGGAAAAATTTATATTTGAGAAAAAAAAAATAACTGAGAGAAAAATAGAATATAGACAGAGTTAGGTAATGAGGAAAGAAATGTTTGTGTGCTCGCTTTTTAATGATGAAATTGATTGAAAAAATATTATATAAAAGATTTACAACCAACCACTCGTAATCATAACCAACACATCTCCAGCCAGACGCTTTTACTGTACTATTATACAGAATTTACACTTTAAATTACCGAATACTATGGTGTGTAAGCCGATAGCATGGGCAGGAGATGCCCACTCTTCACTTTCCACTCTGGATAGAGTTCAAAAGCGTCTCCGCGTCCTTATCAGTGATGAATTATTTTCCACCCTGCAACATCTTTCTCACAGACGAGACGTCGCAAGTCCCTCATTGTTCTATCGCTATTTTAATGAAAGGTGTTCAGAAAAACTACATTCCTTAGTTCCACCAGTCGTAAACTTTAAGGCTTAGACCTGCCATGCCACGCCTATTGTAGAGAATCGTCCTCATTCCCTTCGTATTCCATTGGTGAGAAATAACTTCCACTCGAACAGCTTCTTCCCAGGAATCGCTGCCTTGTGGAAACGACTCCGAAGGGGATGCTTTCCCGAGCACTACAATTTTAACCTGTTCAAGTCTAGAGTTAATCGTTATCTTACCTATGAGCTGTACCACTTATCTGTTACTCGGGCCTTGTGCAGGGTGAATGTTATTGTAAAAAAAAAAAAAAGAAAACCTAATGAATATTGCGAATATTTGAGCATGAATGTTAACCCCTCCAGAAAAAAATTACGATCAGTGAAAATCATTCATTTTTAGCTTCTTCAAAAAAAAAAATAACTATGTACAGTGTGATCCCCTATTTTTTATTTTACGAAAAACTGATCATAAAATTTCGCACTATACTCAAGTATATACGGTATGACTTTATAATGTGATCAACAGTGAAGCGGTGACTTAAGTGCCTTGACAAAGAAGGAGATCACGTTGAAAAAAATCGTATACGTCGTGTAAAATAAGCGAGTTTTATCATTATCAATGGTCTGATTGATTTATATTAATTCATAAACAGGTGTGAACTTTTTTGGTCTCTTCATGAAATTTTCTTGATCTTGTCATTTTCTGTGCTTGAAGATTATGCAGACTTTGATTTTATATATTGACCAAGCAAGTACTACTCTATCTCGCAAACTAACTTGTCCGAACAAATCGGAATCCGTGCTTATATTGGAGAATATAATATCAGCGTTTCTACCAGAAGATACCCAAATACGTGTCAAATTAGCACAATATTGTTTTGATGGATCAGATTGCTGCCGTGTGTCGAATTGAAAAGTATTTGGAACGGTAAGAAAACGTGCCAATTATATGCATCAACCCGAGTGATTGTGACCGACGGGTTTCTCCGTGAGAAGTGTTTTATCTCCTACTTGGATGTATAGACGGTGTTCTGGTTATATAAAATGGGCTTTCCTATATTTCTGCCAGTAGTGAAAAGGGTTACAAGTGGAATCGGAGAATTGAGCTTAAATTTGGCCTGAATCTGTTTAAAATTCGCTCGAAAGACATCGGGAAATTCATTTATCCATCTCTTCTCCGTCGCTCCAGCTATAATTTAAATAGAATGATAGACAGGATGTTCTAAGTCTTGGGTGGCAGTCCAGGAGAAAAAAAAAACTATTCGGTATTGAAAAACGTTAAGAATGCCGCGGAAGAAATTGCCCTATCTTTACAAATAAATCGTGGCAATTCACAAATAAAAAAATTAATTAAATGAATTTGTTTAGGAACGTGATCGTCTACATCCTGAAGGAAAATAGAGCGAAACCTTTTATGCGTTTTCAATGTTAGAAAAAGCGTAAAGATAAGTAAATTAAAAAAAAAACATATTCGCGTATATTGTCATTAATAAATCATAACGATTCCTGTACATATGCTTAATATCTATCTATCTATCTATCTATCTATCTATCTATCTATCTATCTATCTATCTATCTAAGTGTCTTCACACCTATCTCAGCCTATTCATATCTATCTCATACTATTCAAATCTATCTATCTAGCTAGCTATTTATCTGAGACTATTCACATCTATCTATGTATCTATCTTAGCCTATTCACATCTATCTATCTTAGCCTATTCACATCCATCATCCATCCATCCATCTATCTATCCATCCATCCATCCATCCACCAGCCCATCCAGATCCATCTATCAGCCCATTCACATAAATCCATCCATCCATCCATCCATCCATCCATCCATCCATCTATCTATCCATCTATCCATCTTAGCCCTATCCACATCCATATCTATCTATCCATCCATCCATCTATCTATCTATTTATCTACTCAGCCCATTCATATCCATCTATCTACCCACCCACTCAGCCCATTCATATCTATCTGATCTATCTTAGCCTATTCACATCCATCTATCTATCCATCCATCCATCTATCTATCTATCTATCTATCCATCTATTCCATTCACATCCATCTATCTATCTATCTATCTATCTATCTATCTATCTATCTATCTATCTACTCAGCCTATTCATATCTATCTATCTATCTATCTATTTGAGCCTATTCACATCTATCTACCCAGTTGAGCCTATTCAAATCTATCTATCTATCTATCTATCTATCTATCTATCTATCTATCTATCTATCTATGTGGATGCGTTTATAATACGTATATGTAAATATGTAAAATAGTATGTATAATAACCTATACATTTATTCTATATTCTGTATGTATGTAAATATGTATATGCGTGTGTTTTATGGGTTTCATTACGATTAGAAACGGGGAGATAGACTAAATGACAAAGAAAGCGGAATAAACGCCTAAGCTGACAGACTCTTATCTGGTGCCACTAAATTCAACATCTACCCCATCTGCGACGTTTTCTTCAAATCAGACGCCACGGACAGTTAATGCCTTTCAGTCACGTCAACTCTTCCTTCTTCCATATTTTGATGCCCTATCATATGATGAAGGCACACCATTTGGGATAATATATTGATGTCGGTGACAACAATGGAAGAATTTGGATAATCTCTTACCGACTGACATTTCCCACAGTCGTGGAAAGTGATGTATATTAGCTATTTTATGCACGTCTAACGACTTTTCCTTTTTTTTTATTTAATTTTATATCAGGTCAGATACAGACGACCAGATGATGTGTCAGAATAACGGAACTAAAAAGAATTAACTGAAGCTGTCTCGAAGTGATGAGACTAGGAGACAAGATGGCGGCAGGAAAGAAGTTGCGAGTAGATAAGCAGAGAAGAGGAACATAGGAAAGAGGGTGGGGGTAAAAGAACGAAAGAAAGAAAGTAAAAGATTTAGGAGGAGGAGAAGTTATAAAAGAAGATGCAAGTAAATATATCAAAAGAATGAACGAGAGAAAGGTTGGAAATGAGAAGAAGAAGAAGAAAGAAGGAAATAGAAGCATAAAAAAAAGGGAGATAAGAAAGAAGCAGAGAGTAAATAAGTGGAAATAAAGAGAAGATGGGGGGGTGTAAGATAGGAATGAAGATTGGAGTGATGAGTAAAAAGGAATAAATAGTATATTGGAGAAAAGCCAGATAGAAAGAAAGTGGTAGTAAATAATTAGAAATAATGAAAGAGAAGATGGGAGGAGAGAAAGATAGGAAAGTATCTGGTTTTATATGAGAAGGGAGGGTGAAAGAGAGGAAGATAGGAGAGAAGTTGGGAGTAAATACGTAGAAAGAAAGAAAGAAAGAAAGAAAGAAAGAAAGAAAGAAAGAAAGAAAGAAAGAAGAACAGAGGTGGAGAAAGCAATATGAGAGTAAAGAAAGAAAGATAAAAAAGAAAGAAAGAAAGAAAGAAAGAAAGAAAGAAAGAAAGAAAGAAAGAAAGAAAAAAAGAAAGACAGAAAGAAAGAAGAACAGAGGTGGAGAAAGCAATATGAGAGTAAAGAAAGAAAGAAAAGAAAGAAAGAAAGAAAGAAAGAGAGAGAGAGAAAGAAAAAGAGGTGGAAGTAATGGTAGATAGGAAAGAAGCTCGGAGTAAAGAGATATAGAAAGAAGAGATTGTAGGAGAGGGAAATAGGGAAGAAGCTAAGTTTAAATAAGGGGAAAAGAAAAAATGGGAATAAGAAGCAACGAAACGAAATATTGAGAAGAACGGAAAGAAATATAGACTGAAAAGGCCACTAAAAAAGAACGTGATATATAAGGCTCTAATGATCGATACGTAAAGAGAAAGACGAAGAAAGGAAGGAAAGAAAATGAATAATCCATGAAAAAGAGGGTAAGAAACAGCGACAGAGAAAGAGAGTGAGAGAGAGAGGGGGAGGAGGAGCAGAGAGGGAGAGAGAAAGGAAGACTGAGAACGTAAATCAAAATGGACGTCAAAAATTAAAAGAAAGAGGGATTAAAAAGAGTAACAAAGAATTGAGATGTGATAATAAAGAATGGATGGAAAAAAGAAAAAAGAAAATCAAGAGAAGAAAAGATGAAAAGAAGAAAGAGAAGCAGCAATCAACTCATTAAAAAAATAGAGAGATTGAAAAAAAAAAAGAAAAAGAAAAAGTAAACCTAAAAAAGAATATAACTGTTGGAGATATAAAGAACAAAGATGAATTAAGAGAGAATTGCAGATACCGGGGCTGGCGGCAACATGCAACATGCTAAATCACTTTAATTTCCACCACTTGATGGCGCCACTTGTAACCTCATTCTGAATAGAAATTTTTTCCTCCAATTTCTTTGAAGTTTTATTCACAGTGGATGGAAAGAAGAAAAGTTTGCATGGAAAAAGTTTTTACACCATGGTAAATAATTTTTTCCCCTTTGACAAACAATCTACCGAGCTTGTGTTTTAATATTCAGTTTAAGAGAACTTGCAATAAACAGTATATCAGTATTAATAAATATACATATTTTCATTTACCACTTTTCTTTACTATTGTTACTATTTTACATTTAATTATATCTTTTAAAATTATATTAAATTAGATTAAGTTAGCTTCCTTCCATTATAGAAATTATTTAATAAAATTAATAATTCATAAAAATTAAAATGAATAATTCAGAATATTTACCCTTTATAGTAAAACCGGTTATAGTGCAGGATTTAATACCATGAGAAATATAATTTTTTGAAAAAATTATAAAACATAACCGAATATAGATAAAACTTAACGACACCAGCATTATGTTAAAATAAAAATTTTAAAATTTTAAGTAACAAATTCAGCACCTGAAGATGGTGTTTGGCATAAAACTCCGAGTAGTGCAAATGCTTCAGGATAATATCTATATTTATTAATATATATATTTTATATAGCTCTGTTATTTAACTGTAAAGACAAAAGTACGTAGGTGTGGGTTTTAAGAAAGCTTTATTCAATTGAGAATACTAGGTTAGCGTATAGTGTCCTTTTATAGTCCCAGTAAACGGAATAGAAAGAGGAGAGTAACGAATCAAGGGGAGGCCACTCTTGATTATTCATAACAGTAACATCGAGCACTGTTCCAATAACACCAACACTTTATGTGCAATACATATATTTATATATTTACCTAAAGATATATATATATATATATATATATATATATATATATAGAGAGAGAGAGAGAGAGAGAGAGAGAGACGAGACGCGTTAAATTTGAGCAACATCTAGCCGACACACTGGGGTTAAAAAATAGGAAATTGAAATGATACATATGACACACTCATATCCTCTCTCCCACCTCACTTCCTCACTTCGTTAATTTTACGTATACTTGATGAGGCCCGTCAAAAACGTGTAAATATCTTTTCATTTTTCATTTCAACTTTTGGAAGTAAAGTCTGATGATCCAGAACCCTGTTAAAAGGGTTATGGTGAAATAACTTATTACATGGAATCTTAACATTGTCCTGTTTTTATGCAAACAATATATATATATATATATATATATATATATATATATATATATATATATATATATATATATATATATATATATATATATATATATATGTATGTATATGAAAATCTTATATACATTTTTGTTTACAAGAACAATGTAAGGAAAATTAATGATAAAGTGGAAAACATTTCATGTACAGACGACTGCACTATTGTGACAAGCCCAACGGATAAAAATATATTATGCTATTCACCAAACCAATCACAGCTATAACTGGATATAATTTACATAAGTTTCACATTAACTTATTGTAGCTATTTCTAAAACAATAAAATACTGAATTAATGTAAAACAAAGTAATAATAAGCTAAAACGTGAAGAATGAATTTGCTCAGTCAACTGTAATAATTACCATAAATAGTCTATAAATACAAAAGGCATATTTTATGTTTTGTTAATTTTAACGCCCCCAAAAAGAAACTGCTCTCTTTTATGGCCGATGTCTATTTTTATCATCTGTCTTTTAAATTTCTGTTATTTTATTATTCTCTCTCCTTGATAGTGCTGTTTTTCTCATATTATTTAACGTTCAGGAACCCTTTGCATCTTGTTGATTTTATGACCTGGCATCTCGGCTTCGATCTAATAATTAACAGATAGAAATAATAGGAGAAACTTCGGGGACTTCAAATAAAGTATTATATAAATACAAAAGGCATATTTCACACACTCAATTATTTATTTGTCACCGTAACGAGTCTGGTCAGAAATTCGATTTAAAAATGCTACTTTAATTCAAATACTAAGACGAAATTTTATACAGTACATCATCAGTCGTATATTTACGTCCAGGTCCTTCCAACATTTCAACATTTTTGGCAGGGATAAAAACATAAACAAAAGATACTAAACGTAATTGGTTGGAGTATATATCTAAACTTTGTGCGCATGTGTATTTACGTCAACGTGAACATCACTTTAGTCCTATGAAGTCCAAAATGACAAAATGCATTTGCAAAAAGAGGGATGCAAAAGTAAGTCTTTTTTCGAACTATATTCGATAAGACGAGGTGAAGCAATTGAGTGGCTATCAAGATCACCAGACCGAAAACCACCAGACGTTTTCTTGTGGTGTGTACATAAAAATCATGTCTAAAGCATCAAACCGAAGACAATTCTTGAATTAAAATAATTAATTTCTGATAATTTTACTGAAATTAATGCCGAATTAGTTCAAATGGTTTGTAGAAGTGTTACTGATATGGTTCAGTGTTGTATTAAACATGAAGGGGACATTTTTGGACATGTTAAATAGTTTGTTAATCATAAAAAAAATTAAGTTATTTTGATGTGACAATACTTATACAATTTCTTAAAATACTGTAATGTACTTTTACTCAATAAAAGTTAATGAATAAACGCCATTACTTTTGCTGAACCTCTATGTATATATTTACTATATATAGTTTTTTTTTTCCAAAAGCTTTCTCATAATTTCTTTTCTTTGAGTACAATGTAAAAAAAACTGTGTTTGAAGCTATTCGGCACACTGAATGTATGGATCTTTGGTGTTCTGTGTCAACCAGTTACATTGATTCAGCTAAAAAAAAAATAATAGCCAGGGTGTAGTAAGATAATAAGCATAACTAAAATCACCTTATTGTGGATCAGGAACAATGATGGATCAGTGGGATTTGATCTTCATATCCTTGACTTGAATGCGGCAAATGTTTTTCATTTGAAAGAGGCTGCTTTGCTCTTCCCATTCGTATAAAAGTTATATACTTATTGACGTCTATTAACAAATTTTAATGAATTATTCATACAAATCATATTGCACATTTTTAAGAAAAAATAGCTCTCTCTCTCTCTCTCATGAGTAACTAGACTAGAATAGATTTCATCATAAATTTTATGCATAGGGTTCACTTTTGAGTTCTTTGAACGTCCGAAGGCCCTACTAAAATTTAAACACTGAAAAATAGTCACGTTCAACATTAAAGTAATAAGATTCATTGAAATTATGTTAAAATATTACACAAATATGCAATAAAATGCATGATTGCTAGCAATCATCGGTGTGGCTTCCTAACTAACACTTGCAACAATATTCAGGAGTATATTATTTTTTGCAATGTAGATTTACTAACGGCAGATATTGATAGCCGTTTTATATTTGGGAAAAGATAATATTGTAAATGGAGTCAGGAATGTTTTATTAATTTTAACGCTTCCAAAAAGAAACTGCTCTCTTTTATGGCCGATGCTAACCTCCTGCGCCATCTCGAGATAACTTTCTCCGCTGACATGAAGTGGAAAGACTATATAGGATCAATTACTAAGTCTTCTGTTAAGAAAGTTGTTTCGATTTGTCGTGCTAGACAATTTTTCTCATTAGAATCTATCTTACATATCCATAAGTCTACCATTCGTCCTTGCTTTCAATATGTTTGCCACATCTGGTCTGGTTCTCCTGCTATATATTTAGAGATTCTTGATGAAATCCAAAGAAGAATCTGCAATGTTATTAATCCTGACCTGGCATCTCGGCTTCGATCTCTTTCCGAGCGCTGTAACGTATAATCCCTGTACCTTTTTTTTTATTAATACTTTTATAGTAAATGTTCTGATGAACTTTCCTCTACGGTACCTAGATTTTATGAATTTAAGCGCAGTACTAGATTGTTGGCAAGGTCACATCATTTTACAGTTGAAATGGCTAGATGTAACCTCAAATTATATGCTATGAGCTCCTTCTATCGTACTTCTCGCTTGTGGGACACACTTCCAGCTTCTTGCATCCCTGTCAACTTCAACCTTCAAAAATTTAATTGCAATTTCTAGTTTTATCTTCTAAATTTCTGTTATTTTACTATTCTCTCTCGTTGATAATGCACTTTTTCTCATATTATTTAATATTCAGGAACATTTTGCATCTTAGTGATTTTATTGCATTGCTTGGGGTGAAATGATTAAAAAATAATTTAAAATTCATATCCTCTTGTAAATATACTGTTTTCACCAAATCGCTTTATATATACAGTCAGTCAATTATAATTATTATTATTATTATTATTATTATTATTGTTGTTGTTGTTGCAGACTAATCTAAGTTCATGGAAAATGGCGAGTTTCTCAGAACAGGAATCGACTTATCTTCCGTATTAACCTTTCCCCATTCGATATTTTACTGTGTTAATCATAAGGAACAATGTTTACAGTCGAAATGGCTAGATGTAACCTGAAATTGTATGCTATGAGCTCCTTCTATCGTACTTCTCGCTTGTGGGACACACTTCCGGCTTCTTGCATCCCTGTCAACTTTGATCTTCAAAAATTTGATTGCAATTTCTATCTTTATCTTCTGTCTTTTAAATTTCTGTTATTTTACTACTCCCTCTCGTTGATAGTGTTGTTTTTCTCATATTATGTTATATTCAGTAACACTTTGCATCTTAGTGATTTTATTGCATTGCTTGGGGTGAAATGATTAAAAAAATAATTTAAAATCCATATCCTCTTGTAAATATACTGTTTTCACGAAATTGCTTTATATATAGTCAGTCAAATATTATTATTATTATTGTTATTATTTTTATTTTCTTTGGTTTTTGGCGTTTACACATTTCTTTCCGGGTCCCGCCCAGGGACCTAAGGTTAGAAATGGCGTCATGACACTTTCCACTGACAAAAAAAAAAAAAAAAAAAAAATTAAATTACATAGATAAAGCCCTTCGTAAAGTGTGGGCTGTACTTGTCAGAACAATTTTTTGTATCTCCTTGAGGCATGGACTTCCAGGAATCCCTTCAATTAGCCTACTGCAATCTTTTCCAACCAGTCCTAGGGCTCCAACTACAATAGGGATTGTTGATGTTCCCATATTCCACATTTTCGAGATTTATTATTATTATTATTATTATTATTGCAGACTCATCGAAGTTCATGGAAAATGGCGAATTTCTCATAACAGGAATCGGCTTATTTTCAGTATTAACCTTTCCCCATTCGATATTTTACTGTGTTAATCCTAAGGAGCAATGTTCTAAAAAGTTCGGTTTCATCCTGGGGCATAAGTTTCTGTATAAACTCTTTTATTCATAAAAAAATATGCTTCTTTCAGCACACGACTGTGCAATTAGATGTGACATGCTGTAAGCTGTGGTTAATCTGTCTTCATCCTTTGCGTTTTGTTTCTCAAATGATGCAGCTATTTTTAGGATGATTTTGAAGCCTTTCACGCAGTTCTTGAAAATATTCAATCGGCTTATCTTTATCTTTCGGATGCTGACTAGTGAGATGATCTCACAATCGGCTTGGCTTCATTGCTTCATTAGAAAATGTCAAGTGGCGCAGTACACATATCGGAAGCATCACTTACTCTGGTAAATAGCCACGGGCAGATTTTACTTTTGGGGGAAGGTGGGGGAGTATGTTTTACATAGTCGTGTTAAATTGTTGAAAAAATATACAAAAATTCACCTTCACAGCAAATATATGCGCCAGCTGTTTCCTCTTCATCACTCACCAAAAGATGTTTTTTTTTTCTGTTTTGGAAACACAGTTTTCATACTGGGGGGGAAAAAAAATCACCCTCACAACAAATATAGTCACTAACCCTTCATCAACCACTAAAATTATGCTTCTTTTCGGAAACATGTTTTTTATAGAGAGGGTAAATTATTGCAAAATATTCAGAAAATCAACAACCCACCCTCACCAACAAATATATAAACCAGCCGTTTCCCCTTCACTTGTTAATATAAACATACTTTTTTGGTTTTGGAAACACGGCTTTCATACCGAGGCAAATTTGTTGCAAAATTCACATTCACAACGAATATATTCACCAGCCTTATCACATTCACATCTCACTAAAGAGATGAGTCATGGAAACATGGTTTTCATAGTGAAGCAACATTTTTGCAAAATATATAAAGAATTCACCCTCAAAACAAATATATTTGCCACTCTTAACTCTTTACCTGTCACTAAAAGAGGGTATGTGGAGACATGGTTTTCATTGCGACGCAAAATTGTTGCAAAATATAAAAAAAATTCACCCTCACAACAAATATATTCGCCACCCCTAACTCTTTACCTGTCACTAAAAGATGGTTCATGGAGACCTGGTTTTTATAGTGAAGCAAAATTGTTGCAAACTTGTTGCCAAAATATACAAAAATTCAACCTCACAACAAATATATTCCCTAAACTTAACACTCTACCTGTCACTAAAAGATGTTTCATGGAGGCCTGGTTTTCATAGTGAAGCAAACTTATTGCAAAATATACAAAAATGCAACCTCAAAACAAATATATTTGTTACTCTTAACTCTTTACCTGTCATTAAATGATGGTTCATGAAGACATGGTTTTCACTGTGAAGCAAAATTGTGGCAAAATATACAAAACATCACCCTCATGAAAAATACATTCGCCACCCCTAACTCTTTGCCTGTCACTAAAAGATGGTTCATGGAGGCCTGGTTTTTATAGTGAAGCAAAATTGTTGCAAAATATCAACAAAAAAAAAATCACCTTCACAACAAGTCTATGAACAGCCTTTTTCCCTTCACTTGTGGCTATAAAAATGCATTTTGGGTTTTGGTTACGTGGTTTTCATAATGAGATAAAATTGTTGCAAATTATGTATAATTCCCAGTCACAACAAATATGTTCGCCAGCCTTCATCTGTCAATGAAAAATAAAAAAAATAATTTTTTTTTTCTCTTCATGAAGTAAGCTAGGACGTGTAGGTGGTGTAATGAATGAAGTCTCGGAATTGAAAATCAGCTCTCCGATTTCCAATTCCACTCGGGATCATTATATTCAATTACGGGAAAATATCGTTTGGAAAGATATGAATCCATCCATTCTCCCTCAACTATATGTTAATTAGTAGATTTTTTATCAGTAAATCATTATTATTTTTAAAAGTATTATTACAATCTAAAAATAATTTCTGATTTTAAATTAACCCGTAAAATGTTGATAAACCTTAAAAACAAATCAATCAACTATTTCCAGTTGTAGGCGACCATAAACCCATACATATTTTTCCTTATTATCTATGAATTCCCATGCTTCCTTGGAAAATATAAAGTAGTGGTTTACTGTTGCTTTCTCAGAGTTTTCCTTCTCTTAGACTGGTTACCACCCCAAAGCTGAAGAATCTAGCCTACCCTGCTATTTAAAAGGAGAGATGAAGAGACGGGTTTGTGACGCTCATAGGAGTTTTGTGCGAAATTGAATGCAAAAAGACTAAGCGAGAATTTGAACTCGGTTCGCAGATAGCATTTTCCACACTGATGCCCCCTGCCCGCACTAAAAGGATACTGATATCTATAATCAACCTTACCACCTCCACTGCCTGTATTTTTGCTGTTGTTTATAAACAAGTCGGGATCACTGTAATTTTCAAGATGTCAAGACAGTTTTTTATAAGCTATGTTTTACGAGAGACAAGTTATACTTGATTTGCGACACAGTAGTGAGTCTATGGCCCTTTTAAAATTATCAGGATAGTGAAAAGAAATGACTATTACTGTCGGGAAACAAATGCATTGTCGTCAGCAAAAGGGACATCCCAAGGTGTGAGTTACATATTGGGAACGTCAATTTGAAGTAGCTACCGAAACGTAATTATCTAGATAGTGTTGGCTGTATCGACGGATAATATGAAATTCGCAAGGCGCATTGGAATAGCGGAATATAGAAACTAAGCAAAGTATTAAGATATAGGAAAACTTCGTTAGGGACAAAGAAAAGAGTGCTAAATTTTAAATTAATATCTAATCTCCTATATGCCAGTGAATACTGGAGAATATAAGATAAGGTAGAGATGTGTAGCGACAGTGTTGTATTTTATGTTAAGAATACTATTGACAGGACACGTGAGAAACGAATAAGTCTTAAGGAAAATAGGGATTGCTATCATGCTTACAATCAGAAAGAGACAGCTAACATTTCTTGGATACTTGGTGAGGAAAGAAGACCTAGCGAATTTAACACTCATATGATATACTGAATGCAAGAGAAGCGGAAGTGACATCGAGTAAACAACTTAACTAGTTTGCGTAAATGAAGAATAGGAGCAAAACCGACGGTAAAATTAAAACAAATACTCGGAACCAAAACTGACAGGAAGCTGAGGAGAGTCATGATCGCTTACGTCATGAAAGGACATGACATATAAAAGAAAAATAAGTCAGAGGTATTGCCAAGGTTGGCGAGCATTGAATCATATGGGATTCACCTAGGAACGAGAATTAGCAATTTATTCCCGCATTCCAATGGTAATTCTTTTGTGGTTATGTGGATGCTGGCAGAATCCACATACCCACAAAAGAAAAAAAAATTACAAAATCAGTTTTATTGATTTTTTTTTATCTGACGAAGTATAGAATATACCACTTGACAAACAGGAAATATAATAGACCAATCAAATCGTGCTAAAACGTCATAAGATTTGAGCGTCTCGAATGTCATATAAGCAGGGTTCGACAATGAAAACTTTAGTAAATGCGCTGTCACCAGGATTTCTTTTTCAGCTAGCGGCAACATCAAAGGAACGGTCTTCAAACGTTTATCCCTTTTCCACCGACCAAAGTCACAAAAAAGTTCAACGTACCCATTTTTCCTACTGTGTATGTAAGTCTCCTCTCTTCTTCTTCTTCTTCTTCTTTCTGTCATTATTTCTCTCTCTCTCTCCCTCTCTCTCTGTATGTTAATCTCCTGTCTGTTTTCACGCTCTTACGTACAATCTCTTATTTTTATTAGGACATCTAAAAAGAACATTCATTTCACACAAAACTTTTTTTTTCATCGACCATCTTGTAAATTTCACCGAATTAACTTTCTTTTTTTCGTATCGCATTTTTTTGGTTTGAACCCTACATATAAAACGCATTACAGTGTAACCCGGATATAAGAGACCCAGATATACGAGAAACCCGTATATAAGAGAGATTTTCTCTGGTCCCAAATTAGAGCCTGTGTTAATGTAAACAAAATAGACCAAACCCGGATATAAGAGAGGTTACATTGCATTTATTTCATTCTGCTTATTCATGTATGTGTTGTATTGTTTTATTTTGAAATGTAAGCAAATTTCTTTAGGGGACTAGCGATTAATTTAAACGGATCTCTATATAAATATTAACTATTGACTTTCTCTACAAACTCATCGTGTGTCCTTCATTATTGTGCTTATATTTATATATTTCAGTTTAACACGCCTGGGTAAATAAAGAGTAAAAACGCTATATAAAATTAGTAAAATAAATTGAATTTTGTTGAAGAAACTGAAGAAAAATACTGAAGACATTGAGAAGTGTAAGAAGAGAAACTTTGACAGTAGAAAAAAGCAAAAAGAAAAAAAGAGTCGATTACGAAAGAAACTGTTAAGTGTTAAAAAAAGAAAACCAAAGAGAAGACTATATGAATATAATAGAAAGAAAAATATATTAACAGCACTTTGGTGCGTCGATCAATGTGTTTTTATTCTGACAACTCATGGAATTGAGTTTTTAAAACGTAAAAATAAGAAATATTTTTCTTTCTTTCTTTCTTTTTCTTTCTTTCTTTCTTTCTTTCTTTCTTTCTTCTCAACCAATCATTTTAGCCCTAGGATAAGATGGCGTCGTTTTGTCTGTTTTTGTGTATTTTGGAACATCGAAAATAAAATGCAACAAAATAAACAAAAAACAAAATAGAAAGCGAACATACTGATCTTTCTGTAACGCTCAGAGACACTCTCTTCCAAGGAATCCGGAGTTAATTTTCTCTTACGTAAATGATTCCTTGAAACATATTTCCAAAATATTTACAGAATCTACACATTTGTTACTAAAGAAAAGCAGGAAAAAATAACACGGACACAGTTTTAAAATGTTCGTTTTATCTTTACTTAAAATATAAACAATATCTGTTATACAAACTTTTATGTAGAAACAGCACTTCGTTTTACTCCAAGGAAGGAGAGAAATTTAAGAGAAAATTGCAAGCGAAACAATAGTGAATTTTATTGAGTATTACCAATTACAATTCATGGATAATGACTAAAGCATTGTCAATTATTATTCATTTTTGGCTAATACTCTTAGCTTATTTTCAGTTTTTCTAAAGCTGGTAGCGTAAGGGCTTATTGGAAATCTATCTATATAACACTAAAAAGTATGTGATTTATCCTTGCGTGGTGCGTCTTCCGTCCGGCGCATAATAATGATTTAAGTTTCTTCCCACCTCTCTCTCTCTCTTTCCGCCCTCCCTTTCCCCTACTCCTTTTCCACCTATCTATAATTACGTGCGTGCTTGTGTGGTGCGACCGTCCGGCGCATAATGTTTTAAGCTAATCTGATTTAAGTGAATAACATTTGAAAATACGAGTTGTTTATATAATATATTTTTTTTTATTTTGACTTTCTGAAGAAAATATTTTAATAAAAAATGTTTGTTTTCAAACAGACATTTTTTTTTATTAAAATATTTTTAAGTTAAAGACAGACACAAAGAAATCCCGCTTTGCTGTTATTGGTACAGTAATTATTTATATTTAAACTTTCTTTAAACAAACAATATTTTAGATATTTAAAATATTTTATAGTTAAAGACAGACACAAAAAGATCCCGATATGCTGTTTTGTCCAGTTGATTGTAGAGTAATTATTTATATTTCAGCTTTCTTTAAACAAGCAATATTTTAAATATTTAAAAAATATATTCGTCATATTAAAAAAAAAATATTCTCATGTGGATATTATTTAAAAATATTTTTGTCATATTAAAAAATTATTTTTAAGTTACTCCAATTTTAATAAATATTTTAAGTTTACAAGAGTTAAAAATAGGAGTATATACAGTAAGTATTTTTATTTCATATTTTTTCAAACAGACAATTTCTTAATGGTTGAAATAAACTCCAATGATTTACAACCTAGACCATCATTGACCCAACTGGTCACAGGTAGTCTAGTAAGTAATAAATCCTGAGACAGATTTGAACTCGTGTCTTGTCGACCATTGTCTGTGAGCAAAGTGTGAAAATGGAATGTTGAAATAGAGAAAGTGACCTTCCTGAAAGTAGTGTGAGAACAGTAATATTTCGGCAGAAATATCTGGGCTGGAGCTGCATAATCTTCACTTTCCAGCTTTGATAGAGTTCAAAAGTTTCTAGGCGCCCTTATCCAACCACGCAGGCGCACAGACGCAACGTTGCAAGGTTCTCGCTATTCTCCCGCTATTTTCCATGGCAAATATTCAGGAGAGCTACATTCATTTGTTCCACCAGTTCAGACTTTTACAGCTAAGACACACCATAGCCCTGTACACAGTATCAAATCGTCGTCATTTCCTTCGTATGTCTTTGGTAAAGAAGAAAATTCTACTCAGATGGTTTCTTTCCGAGCACATGGTTTCATTCTATGGATGTAAGCGGATGTTGTTTGTGAAGGATAGATAACAGTTGACCTAAGATTTCAACAGGGTCAACTGTTATCTATCTTACATATACTTATGTTATGCACTTACTTAATGTCTATAGAACATCATTCAGTAACTTTCTATCTTTAGTAGCTCTTAGGTCTCATATTAAGTGAATAATAGAAAAAAATCTAAAACAAACCAAATAGAGCAATAGAATTTTTTTCTGTGTAATCATTAAACATCTTGGAAAAGACTGTCAGCACTTTTCCCGTGAATACTACATTCATTACTCCTAGGAATCTCTCTTACAGATTTATAAGTTTACCATTCGTCCATGTTTAGAATATTGATGTCAGATATTTTCTGGTGCTCCTGCTATAACTTTGATCCAATGAAGAATATGCTTCGTTATTGGTCTTGGCTTGACATCTCGTCTTTAGTCAGTTTTCTACCGACGTAAAGCTTCCCTGTACCTATTCTATAAATAATTTCATAGTAATTGTTCTAATGAACCTTCCGCTAGGATACCAAGATTATGAATTTAAGCGCAGTACTAGATTGGCAAGAAGTTCTCATCATATTGATTTTCTAAACGTAGCTTAGGTGTGACACAAGGCCAAAAGTATGGGGCACCCAGTGAGGATCTAAGTCACTACTCAGTCGTAACCGATCTAGCGTAACAATCTTGTTAACCATTACACCACGACGAGGTGCGAATTATGATTTTTAAGCGTAGCTTAGATGTAATACAAGGCCGAATGTATGGGGCACCCAGTGAGGATTGAACTTCCTACTCAGTCGTTATTGATCTAGCGTGACAAGCTTGCTAACAATTACACCACGTCGAAGTGTCCACAAGTTCTAATCATGTCAGCAGATGAATTGTCTTGATGTAACTCTAAATTCTATTTCTAGTTTCTTATCTTGTACTTCTCGCTTTCCAGTTTTTATCTTTAAAAATGTAAATGCCATGTCAATCTTCATCTACTGTTTTCCTCATTTCTCTTTGTTTATTATTCTCGACTCCTAAATAGTTTTTTTTTTTTCATTTTTCTTTCACACCCAGTAACCTCTTGTGCCTTTCTGATTTTATTGCTTTGTTTGGGATTATATCATTACAAAAAGAACGGAAGACCGAATGAAAGAAGGCTACATGTTGACATTTGAATCCCAGAAATACCGGTTAATTTAGCTCAAGCGATAAGCATCATAGGACGATAATTTTCCTTGTTTAATGGAATGCGAGTTAAGTGTCGCTGACAGCGTCCTTTGTTTCTAATCCACTCGGCTACTCAACGCTTGTAGAATTACAACCCGCGTAGCTGTGATGAAAAGCAACTGTAATTATGATGAAATACAAGACAAAACTTAATGACAAATGAAACAACTAAGACAAAAAAAAATGTTTGAAACGACTCAGAATTTGACAGAGAAGAAGAGGCCTCTTAAATTCAGCATGTTAATTAAAAAAAAAAAATTATGATATTCAACATTTAATTTCAAAGCTTAGACAAAGTTTTGACATTTAAATACATTTTCTAAATAAAGTTGAAACAACAAAAACTTCAAAATTAATTTATAAACATTAAAATATCAACCAATATTTTAAAGGGATTTTTCCCCGTAAGAATAGCAAAAATATTTTAAATGCTTAACCATGCACCAGCCAAGTTTTGCAAGGGAAAGTTGGACAATTTACACAGGTACGTTAACACATCTTGTTCGGCGATAGCTCAAAATGTATGAAACAACTATCAATTTGTCCAGTCTTATAACCAAGACATGTTTTCGGTGTCGAGGGAGGCTAACTCGGAATTTCATTTGAAGCTGTTGGAATCTACTTATATTAAGTCTTGCCAGCTAGCCCTCTTTTAGAAGCATCAGTATTTGTGTGACTTAACATAATTAACCATTAATTGTTATACCTCTTATTATAATCCGATCTTTGGGGTTTTAGTCGGTGTGCACATTACGTGTACTCAATTAGGCTTTCATGAAAGATTTCCGATAAACCGCGTGAGCTGCGTTTTATTGTGTTTTGTATTTCAATATTATCACTTTGCGGTAACGTAATTTTATTTTATTACCGCCCTTTTTCGTTACTTTTCTTTTTATTTTGCATTGCTATTATTGAATTTTGTATGGCAGCTAAAATAGTTGGATTGAATTTTTAAAATGTTAGAATTTCAAGTAATATTTAAAAATAACTTTACATATATTAGAAAGCTAATATTTCAAATGAATTTTTAAATGCGAGTATGTCAGTATTCTAATGCTATTTTAAACCAATTGATTAAATGTCAGAAAGAAAAAAAATATTTTAAATAAATTTCGTAGACGTCAGAATGCGTAAATATTTTAAATGATTTTTTTTTAATGTAAGAATTTCAAGTAATATTTATAAATGTTTTTCATTTCTTATAATGTCAGCTAATATTTCAAATGAATTTTTTAAATGCGGGTATGTCAATATTTTTAAACGAATTGATTAAATGTCAGTAAGTAAAACAAATATTTTAAATCCATTTTGCAGAAGTTAGAATGCGTAAATGTTTTAAATGATTTTTTAAATGTTAAAATGTCAACTAATAATTTAAATAAAGTTAAAAGCTTTTATGTTGTAGTTAAACTTAATGAGTTTTTAAGAATATTGGCGTGTCAGTTAATACATCAGTAATGTTTGGAGCTGGAACGTTTTAACAAGTCAAGGGAAGACGTAGAAGATGTAACTTAGTAACGATACCAACTCACCAACAATATACAAAAGTCTTTTCATAACGACAAACAATAAACATTTAACTGCAAAATACAAAAAGCAGTCAAGTGTGTGATCTTCATGTAGTGAGAGATGAAATGATACAGCAGGTGTTGATTGAGAGAAAATGTAATCTTCACTTGAATATCGAAAAGTTGAATTACTTGCCGTTTAAATTGTTCACCGAAGAGAATTGAATATGTTTCTGTTGTTTGTATTGGAAAAATGAGATGAGTTCAGAGATGTGCAATGTTCGTACGTACGTGTGTGCGTGTGTGTGTGTGTGTGCGTAGCATAGCGTCTTCCTATCAGGTATAGACGTAAAACTCTTCAATGAACTACATAGATGTGGTTCTGAGTAAAAACAGAGGAAAAAGAGAAAGAGTTGAAAATGTTTTCTTGTATTTATAATGCTGTATGTCACGTGATCGGCTCGAAATAAATAGATTTTTGGCGGAATTGTATTTTCGTTCAGATCAGAATCTAGGTAGATACAATTCGGACGTAGTTGAGAACATGATATTAATATTAACTGACCAATCAAAAGTGAGAAAATTATCGAGGCACTGTGATCCAGTTTTTGCACAGATTTTGGTCAATCGCAATGCTAATAATGCCCGGCATAATAGGGTAGGAAGAAAAAATTTTGTCGGTGTTTATCTCACTGGCTCTCGTTTTGAAATATATGTGTAAATGAATGAGTCTGTATATATATTTTTATAGGAAATATATTGGAATCTTTTTTTTAACCAATGGAATTAGTTAGATCACAAATAAAATTCTTTTTTAAATTGAAGGGAGGACACTAAAACTTCATCTTATAATGGGGAAAAAGCTTATTTTTCATCTCCTTTTAAACAGGAAGCTATCTTCTTTAGTCTTTAGAAAATATGCTCGGAGGCACTAAGAAAAAGTACGAAGATTTAAATATAAAAATAAAAAGTAAGGAATGGGGAAAGAAAGAATGGAAAAAAAACGGAAGAATGGGAAAAAAAAGGGAAGAAAGAATGGAAAGAAGAAAAAAAAAGAAAGATAAATAAAAAAAAAAATGTTTGAATGAAAATTTTGGGCAGACACAGCTTGAGTCCGCCATGTTTTTAGTGGATTCAATTTCAGAAGATACACATGTTCATCTCACAACTCGTACAAACATACAGCCCGCTACAAGTTTTTGTAACTTCGACGTGACTTATTTTACTCCTGATAAAAAAAAAAAAAATATATATATATATATATATATATATATATATATATATATATATATATATATATATAATTGGTATATACGGAATGAATTTCAATAACCAACAATTACTATTCTTAAAAGAGTGCTCAATACAAAGTAAAGCAGATATAATTATTATTTATAAAAAAATTATAACATAAGTATGTTATAAAATCACTACAAAAATAGCCATTTTGTTTCAACACACTCGGTGTCTTATCAACTGATGATGTTGAAGATAAAGTAAATGGTTTAAAAAAAATTTATTTTATCTTCAACATCATCTTGATAAGACACTGAGTGTGTTGAAACAAAATAAGTGATTTTATAAACATACTTATGTTATTTTTTATAAATAATATATATATATATATATATATATACAGACTCATTCATTTACACATATATTTCAAAACGAGAGCCAGCGAGATAAACACCGACAAATTTTTTCTTCCTACCCTATTATGCCGGGCATTATTAGCAAAACAATTATTTTTACAGCTTAAAATTTGTGGTTAATCACTGCAGTATGCAAAATCACAAATTTCAAACACTAAAATGATATTCTCCGGTGCGGCAAATATATTTTTTCTGCAACACGTGGGACCCAAGAGATGCTCTTTTCCCCATTAAGAATTACTACTATCGTTGAATTGACATATTCAGCAGGCGAACCATAATACACATTACTTTTACGACTGTATGTCTGCTGAACCCTTTTCCTGTCTAAGGCACTATTACGCTTTGACTTGACTTCACCCGGAAGACATGCCTACAAAACGGAAAACACAACGCCATTTTCAATGACAATTTTAATCCACACTCTTTTCTTCTGAACTGAACAGATAAAGTGTGACATAGCTTCATATTTTCATGATGCCAAGAGAACTCGATAAGAATTTTGAAAGTATGATATACATTCAACACACATAACAAATTTTTCTTACAGTTCTTAAACGTATATTCGACCCGCAGTACGACACTTCCCATCCCCGTCTCGCGTGTAACGATCCATCATAGTAAAATAAACGTTTTTCAGCACGAAAGCGGAACGGGTTAAATAAGGTTCCATACGCTTCTATTTAAAGCTGTTACTATATTACAGAAACAAAAAAAAAATGTTGAAAAAATAACGAAGAGAAAAAAAAAGGAAAGAAATAAAGAAAGAGGGAACAAGAAATAAAGTAGATCAGACAAATAGTGAAAAAGAAAGACATTCTGAAGGAAAAAATTATAAACAAAAAATAAGTAGAAAAAAAGAATCAAGAAAGAAAGAAAAATGAAAGTGAAAGAAAGAACAGAAATTATATATGGGAGTAATTATATACAAAAGTATATTTGATAAGTATATATCATATTTGAGTGTTGGGCCTCTTTCGTGGCTTAGACATTTAATAATATTTTGTCGGTAGTAGAATTCAGCGTTTTCAGCATTGAAAAGAATTTCGAACACTGTATGAACACCTTCTCTTGAAAGATTAACACAGCACACGCATTACAACTATTAGTTTGAAACAAATATTTGTGTTCCACGCAGGCGATCAATTTTCATACGCTGTCCTCTTCTGAATATCATTTTAAGACGATGAATCTTCTCTTTCAAATTTTTTCATGTTATTCGACGGCCATAATCTTAACAACATTTGATACACGGACGACATTGTGCTGATGGCGGTCTCGGAAGACAAACTAACTAAACTTCTGTACAAGGCAGCAAAGAAAAGCTACTCGTGAGATATCTATTGGATATTCGGGTTGTGTAACAGTCACAGGCTCGAAAAGAATAAAGTATCGCTTCTTTCTCCAATTATGGGTTAAATAATAATTATACAAGCATTAAGTAACCAAGTCAGATATAAGTAGCATTCACTTAAAAACGGCAAGTTTTCGTAATATATTAGCTTTTCTTACCGCTTGTACTAAGGTGAACTGTGTTTGCTGGTATTCAAATATTTAACATGTAGACGAGCTTATAGATCGTTTCATACTAATAAATATGTAAGCTTGGGCCTACGCTAGTTCTGATTGATGTAATGGAATAACCTGCCACTTCCATGGCTGGCGGCACTATAGGTGGTAATCACCTATAAGTATCTGTAGGACAGCGGGCAGGAGAGTTGAGCTGGGATCTTTCCCAGCTGCGCTAGTCGAACTCTCTGCTTTCGGGCAGAGAGGCTATGCCGAAGGGTAGAGTCTCGTCCGGGGAGGTAGACAGACCCGATCCCGTTAATGCGGGGACTACGGGGATTTTTTGGCCAAGCCTCCGGGCCCTGGAACCCCACTTTAAATTCGGCCTTGTGCCACATGTGACTGCGTGGGGTAGTTACTAAATAGCCTTGAGCTGGGATCTGCGAGAACTAGCGGCCTTCCGATAGCAGCACACACAAAATTCTACTGACTTGCGACGACCGTGCGCATAACTATACTTCCCTGCTTGTTGTACTGGTTTCTACCACAAACCTGTTATTATTTATCTACCTTGTTTGTCCATTCCATATTCCTATTAACACGGAATATAACACTGATCTACATTAACCATCTTCCTGATTCCATCAGTTCCCATATTGGTATTTATGCAGATGACACAGCTATTTGCTCTTGTTTTAATATTAAGTTCGACATATCTGATGTTGACACTGATTCCTTTGAAGTTAAAGCAGGAATTCTACAAGATGACACACTTGATCCTTTTCTGTTTATAGTTGTTCTGGACTATGTTGTGTGTATTTATATCAAGAAAATAGAGGAAAAAAGAATTCCTTTTGATTCAGAGTAGTCGGTACCCTCTACAGTACCTGACTGACCTAGACTTTGTCAATGATCTTGCATTATTTTCTCAATGTATCAAAGATGCAGAATTCTTGCTGCAATTACTTGAGCAAGCAGCAAACCAGGTAGGTCTCTGTTGCAATGTAAGACAGAATATATCACAACCTCCCCTGAGCCATCCGAGTTGAAGACACTCAATATTATTTACATCAAAAGAGTTGAGGACTTCAAATATCTTGGATCTCACATAACAGATTTCCCCCCAAAAAATTCAACATCCGCAAAGCTCTTGCATGGGATGCGTGTAACAAACTTCACAAGATTTGGCATTAGAACCTTCCATCCTTCTTAAAAGTCCAAACCTTTCGAACATTTATTGAACCAGTTCTACTGTATGGATCAGAAACTTGGACATTATCTGTTCGTCTTGAAAGACGACTGGATGGAACATATACAAATCTATTTAGAAAAATCAAGAACATAAGTTGGAGATTCCATGCAACGCTTTACACAATTTACGGAGAACTGAGACCAATTTCTCTTCGGCTCAAAGAAAAACGATTACAGTTTGCCGACCATTACCACCGAGCGGACAGGGAAACCGTCTCTTTCTCATTCTGATGTCATCCTTCTGGAAGTGTCTTCTAACGAAAATTGACTTTCCCAGACGCCATAGCTCGAGACTCAGGGTTGGACATTGGGGATCTGAGGACTGCAATAAAGAACCGAACATTGTGGAAAGTGATTGTCAATGGTGTCCCGACCAAACATAGGGAGATCGTAGGATGATGACAATGATGATGACGATGATGACGACGATGATGATGACGACGATGATGATGATGATGATGATGAAAACTGGCAACTGTTCTCCAGAAGGACATCTAATCACTGGTTAACTGGAGAAATGAATGGCTTGTACATTTTTAATGTGTGTATAACAAAACTGCTTCCATTTAATCATCACTGATAATCTTTTTCTAAGTGCCACCATCATGGCTGATGCTAAAGTCCAGGCGAGCAGCACTACGCCTTCTTGGGCTCACGGTTTTCGCTGACATGAAGTGGAATGACTATATTGAATCAATTTCACTCTCAACGTTTTTCTCGTCAGAATCCATCTAGCACATTTATAAATCTTCCATTCGTCCGTGCATTGTATACTGCCACCATATCTGGTCTGGGCCTCCTGATGTCTATCTCGAGATCCTTGACAAAATCCTAGAAGCGTCTGTAATGTAATCAATCCTCACCAGGCATCTAGACGTCAGTCACTTTCTCACCGTGTCTTGCCGCTGCCATTTCTATAAATATTTTCATGGCAGCTGCTCTGATGAGAGCATTTTTTCTTAGTGTTTCTACTAAATGAATTTAACCGTGCTATTAGATTGGCAACTAGGTCTCACCGTTTTACTGTTAGAACTAGCTAGATGCAATCACCACTTCTATTCTAACCGTTTCTTTTCTCGTACTTCGCACTTGTGGAAATCCTTAAAATCGTCTCTTTTCCGTAAAATCTTCAAAAATTTAAATGCAACGTCAATCGCCATCTTCTGTCTTTTATTGCCTTTTCCTAACTTCTAATGTTTTCTCATTCTAATTCACTCCCTGTAACCCACTGCATTCTAGTGGCATGATCACTTGGCTTATGGTGATATGATTAATTTTTTAAATAGCTGTATAGTACATGAGGCACATACTATAGATATTTTGAAAATATTATGGAGTCTACAATTAATAAAAATGTAGGATTGTAGACTGCTATCTGGACTGTGGTAAAAAAAAGCTCTAAGAAGACAGAACATGTGGTCGTCCGCATGTGAGGCATCCAAAGTTGTGACCTTCGAAATGGATTCATCAAAATCAGGCAGGTACAAAAATTTAACTATCTAAGTAATGCAGTGATAGACGAAAAAAACTGTGATACAGAGATCCGAAGCCGTATCGAAATAGTGAAAGTGGCTTTCCAGGATCTGAACAATGTGTTGATCTATGAATATTTAGCTAGAGATAAAGAAAACAATGCTAGATTACTATGTCATATGTATGCTCATATTTGGCCACGTTCGCTGGACATTTTTCCTCATAGATGAAGGAGAGTGTTGAAGCAATACAGATCTATTCTCTACCGACGAATGCCGAGAATATCATGGACGGGGCATGTGAACAATGAGGAAGTTTTAAGGAAAATGGATACCAAAAATGAGACATGCATTTTGTATCGGAAGGAGAGAGCTGGAAATTCTTGAACACATTATGAAAGAAATAAAGCTTTGGAGAATTTGACACTCACAGGAACTGCTGAATGCAAAAAAAAAAAAACGCCAGAGAGAAATAGCTGATAATATTCCTAACGAGTTTTTCGCTATGAATGTAAAAGCATGAAGTGGAAGGAAGCTACAAATGATAGTAAGTTGTAGAGAGCCACCCAAGTCCTGAAAGGATACAATACATAAAAATATGTAGAATGC
Organism: Acanthosepion pharaonis; assembly: GCA_903632075.3. Classification (NCBI taxonomy): domain Eukaryota; kingdom Metazoa; phylum Mollusca; class Cephalopoda; order Sepiida; family Sepiidae; genus Acanthosepion; species Acanthosepion pharaonis. Next base: position 1,699,405 of record CAHIKZ030003722.1, read on the forward strand.
CAATAAAAGTTATATTTATATTGATATATCGTTTGCTTTTAATCCCATAATATTCGTGCTTTTAAAAAAGTATAGACAGCGACTCGTTTTGGGCGCGTCATGTTTTATTATGCAAACAATTTGCAAATATTGACTTGCATAATAAAATCTGACAGTCTGTTTTTACATGTGCCAATTTGATTCCTCCTTTCTTGCATTTGCTTCAACGGGGGAATAGTTTTCTTAACTACCAGTCAAATGTTATGCTTTTCCTATTTGAATTTATTGATAACTCTTAATGCTTAAGTTAATGGATGAATAAGTTCAGGGCTAGTTCTACGACAATAAAATATCCGTAGAATTTCCCCCTATCGCATCGCTAAATATTAGAACTTAAAAGCTTTCACACAATATTGCAACAACAATCATAAATATGAATGCTGGTCGTTATTTTAAGAAGTAAGGGGGTACAAATGTAAAGATTTGAAATTGACCACTTTTTACATTTCAATGAAATAGACGTTAAATACTTCTTACTTTCTTTTTCTTACTGAAACTAAGTAGTCTCTCTAATAGGTTTCTGCGTCTTACCACGCGATCAAAATCGAATAGACCTTTATTTGTGAGGTATTGGCAGATGTTAAAACTTCTTTCTTTCTTTCTTTCTTTCTTTCTTTCACTGAAACCAAATGATGTCTCAAATATATCATTTCCGTCTTTCCACGTGATCAAAACGGAATAGTTCATTATTTATGAGGTATTGGCAGGGCGTAACGGTCGTGCGAACTAAGAAACGGACAAGCAGAATTATAATAAGACACTTCAAGCAGATCTCTTTCCAGCGAGTGAAGATCCATGTTCTGAAGCAAGAAAATGGTCGACTGAAAGGGAATGTAAAAAGAAAAAAAAGAAAAAAAAAAGGAAGCGTTATTAGACGGACATTTTAAGCTTTCCTCCACGCAAACAATAAGTCATAACAAATACGGCCATTGTATTTGCTTCCCTATAGCTAATGCTTTCTTTTGTTTTTGTTTTCTTTTGTTTTTAACGAATCTATATTCGTCTGGGAAACGAATCTGAAAAAAAAATGGCTTTTGCATCAAAATGAATACGATAAAGAAAGAAAACAATAAAAGAAGAATTGAATCAATATATGAAAAGATAAAAACATTGGAAATAAAAATAGTTCTTGACTGAAGAAAGTATAAATGGAAGAAGATAATGTAAATTATACGAAGAGAGTGTCGTAAAAAGGGTGACGTTTTCTTTTATTATCATTGCGAAGGAAGAAGAAGAGTTCTATGAGAGAATATGGGAATGAAGAAAAGAAAAAGAAAACTAAGATGATGGCGGTGATTGGATCAAAATAATGGACAATAAATGAAATGGAATGGACAAGGCGAAATGGCGCAACGAGAGGAAAAGAATTGAAATGGAAGTCATTAAGAAGTAGAGAGATAAATAAATATGAACAGACTTAGATAGATATATAGATAGATATGAACAGACTGAGACAGATAGACTGATAGAAAGATATGAACAGACTGAGATAGATAGATAGATAGATAGATAGATAGATGGACAGGCAGATATGAACGTACTAAGAAAAAGATAAATACAGTCTGAGATAGAGATAGATATAAAATAGACAGTCTGAGATAGATAGATAGATAGATAGATAAATAGATAGATAGATAGATAGATGATAGATAGATAGATAGAGACGTACTAAGAAAAGCGGATATATAAATACAGTCTGAGATAGATAGATAGATAGATAGATAGATAGATAGATGGACAGGCAGATATGAACGTACTAAGAAAAGCGGATATATAAATACAGTCTGAGATAGATAGATAGATAGATAGATAGATATGAAAGTACTAAGCAAAGCAGATATATAAATACAGATTGAGATAGATAGATAGATAGATAGATAGATAGATATGAACGTAATAAGAAAGCAGATATATACATAGATGGAGATAAAGAGATATAGGAACATACTAACAAGGTTTGATATATACATACAGACTTTTGCTACAAAACCAAAAAATAAACTGAAAACTCGCGTCATGTCATTAAATAACCTCGTCATAATGAAACTTTTATATAGATGTCATACACACAGTCAGAAATAAATAGTCATGAAAAATTAAATATTCGTACTTAATGAAAATTATTTTTATTAAAAAATGTAAAAACTTAATTAACTAAAATTAAATTTTTTTTCATTTTAACTGATAAAAAAAGTATTTTACAAAACAAAAAGACATTTAATACTTTGTGGAATATTCCTGTACGTCTATTCCAACGTCTCAATGATTTGCACACATTGAGTGGTATTTTGTCTCATTCTTCTTGGCATATTGTCTTCAAATTCTTGATATTTGTTGGTGCTCTTTTCCCAATTTGAATTTTCAAATATCGCCATAAATTCTCGATTGGGTTCAAGTCTGGGGACTGAATTGGCCACTGCAAAACATCAACGTTACTTTCAGCTAACCATTTCCGGTATGCTTAGGATCCTTATCCAGTTGGAAAACCCAATCAGGAGATAGCTGAAGTCTCTCAACAGAACGCATTAAATTGTCTTGCAGGATTTTCTGGTATCTTTCGGCATTCATCTTGCCATCTATTATTGATATTATGCCAACACCTTTTGCAGAAAAACAGCCCCAGATCATGACACTGCCACCACCAAACTTTACAGTTGGCAACGTGTTCTTTGGTAAGTAGGCTTCACCGTCCTTCCTCCACACATGATTTCGATAATTATGACCAAACAACTCTATTTTAGTTTCATCTGTCCATAATACTTTTTCTCAAAACGAATATTCTTTATCCTTATGCTCTCTAACGAATTTTAGCCTAGCATCTCTGTATCGTTTCAAGAGGAGTGGAGTCTTCATTGGGATGCGTGATTTCAGACCTTTTGTGTAGTTCATTACTTATTGTACGCTTGGTTACTTTAATCCCTAATGCACGCAGATGTTCCTGCAGCTCTTCTCGGGTAACCTGTGGATTTTGTTGGCTCTGGCGTCCTAATATCCTTGCTGATCTTAGAGAAATCTTTCTCAAAGCACCTGTTCGTCTTTGGTTTTCGACGCTGTTTTAAGCCTTGCAATGATCGAAGCAATTGTAGTAAAAGGAATATTCAGGTTGTTAGAAATCGTTCTGTAACTGTTCCCATCTTTCCAAAGAGACAAAATGTGTTGTTTTTGTGGAATAGTCAATTCTTTACCTTTATGTATTATTAGAACCTTCTCGTAAGACTAGAAATTGCAGAGCGCTCTGGTAATGTCTAATAGCGTTAACTATAATTACTGATAACATTACTGGAACATTCTAGAATATACTTTTTTCATAATTAATTGATTATTTTCTAATAATTGATTTGTACGAATACTTTTTTCACCAGTTAGAATTAAAAAATGCATTAATTTCTGTTAGAATAAGAATTAATTAAGTTTATTATTATTTTTTAATATTATGTGTTTTTATACATAAAATGTACTGAGATTTGTTTTATTTAAGGCGAATATTTTTTACATTTATAAAAAATACAATTTTTATAATATGTACGAATATTTATTTCCCCATATGTATATATATATATATATATATATATATATATATATATATATATATATATATATGAACATACTAACACAGGCAGATATCTAAATACAGATTGAGATAGAAAGATAGATATGAACGTACTAGGAAAAGCAGATAGATAGATAGATAGATAGATAGATAGGAACATACTAACAAAAATTGATATACAGATTCAAACAGTCTATTGCTACAAAACATTAACATGAAAACTCGCGTCATGTCATTAAATAACCTTGTCAGATCGAACCTTTCATATAGATGTCATACATAGCAGATATATTGATATAAACATAGATAGATAGATTGATAGATAGATGGGAAACTGATAGTTTCGTGGGATACGGAAATTCCGATAAAACCAAGACATTAACCGGAAAACTCGCGTCATGTTCTTGGCAGAATTACAGATATAAACATAGATATATAGATCGATCGATAGATAAATAGATAGATAGATAGATAGATAGATAGATAGAGAGAGAGAGAGAGAGAGAGAGAGAGAGAGAGAGAGAGAGAAAATGTGAAACATAGATGGCATACATAGCGCCAAACTCGTTCAGAAATATCTAAATTGCCTGCTGTATAGAACCGTTTTCTAAGATCAATATCGAAAAATGTCTTTGAGCAAGTGAAGCCTATGAGTTTTAGCGAAGACCATACTGAACCTTGCGTACTGTTTAGTATTTTGGTCAGAATCGCAACAATATTCTCATTCATGGTCAACCAAATACTAAATTCTAGTCAAAAGGAAGGGTGTTTATCGTGTCTCTAGATATATCAGGACTTTCAGCAATCAAACACTCTCATCCAGAGACCTACCCGAGGGGAATCAACTGTGACTTGTGTCTACATAGCGCTACAACACCCACGGCTTTCATCTCTTTTTACACGGACACCCTGAAATAACTTCTACTACATCGGTAGCCAATTTGATATCCCTCCGCCGATTGACCCTCGTGACTGAATTATGGGTTCCGGTAGACGTCCCTATTGTTGTTCATAATGACGGTCGTCTTCGAGTATAGAATCAAGAGGTTAGCAGTGAATGTTTCGAAGACAGTAGGGAAGCGTATTTCAGATTAGCAGTGGATATCCCGGTAAAGTAGCAGAACGTAGTTCAGTAGTTCTTCCTTCTGTTCTTTCGCCTGACAAGTTGGCACTGGACATTCGGAGAATAGATGGTGGAGCAGGGTTTTGGAAGCGATAACGAAAAGACAAAATTTATTAAGAGCTACAAAGGACAGGAAGATGTGGAGAGTCATGATTGACAACATCCTGAAGAGACATGGTACATAGAAAAAGAAGAAGAAGAAGAAGAAGAAGAATTCGTTTAATTTTTTTTCACTAAAGATAAATATTAAATATCAAATTTTGAAATTCATATTCTAAAGGATGTTCCAATTGTTGTTCATAATGACGGTCGTCTTCGAGTATAGAATCCAGAGGTTAGCAGTGAATATTTCGAAGACAGTAGGAAAGCGTTGTTCAGGTTAGCAGTGGATATTTTGGTAAAAGTAGCAGAGCATAGTTCGTCCTTCTGTTTCTCTTCGCCTGACAAGCTGGACTGGATATTCGGGTAGAGTAAACAAAATGGCCACCTTTATACACGTCGGATTGAATATTCTACGTCTTCTGATTGGTTAACCTTCTATTGGTGGACTATAAAGGGAGTTAAGTCATTTGAGCTAACTCACTAGTCATACATATATACACAAAAAACTGTAACACCTATCCCCAATCGTTCTGCTCGATCGCCAACCGGGATTTTTTCATTCTTCGATTAGCTCTTATTATTGGTGATCTCCTTCGCCCAGTGTTTGATTGATTGCTTTCTTTACGGTTTATCAAACTTTTGCAGGTTATTTTCATGCCAGAAAACATTTTTTGATTGTAAGATTTTTTTAAAGGGATACTAACGATTTACTGATACCAGTCCTACTGATTGACTTGGGTTTGGGTGGAGATGAGGTGGGTTCATATTTTTTCCCACAAGGGTATGTGCGCGTAAGTGAATCTAACGAAACGGACTGGAATTGAACTCGGATCTCCGATCTCCAATTCCGAGTAGTTATCCACTACACTACCCGCACATCTAAGCATCTGATATTCCAAAAGAAGGCCAACCATCTAAGTACTGACCATGTTGGACTTTTCATGTTTTTGATGGGATGTGGCAGTAAACCGTCCTCCCAGAAACCGTTTGTTGTAAAACAGTGATCTGTTAAATAACGTCAAGTTAAGCAAATCCCCTTCTTATGATTAAGTTTGAATATTTTGACATTGTACTTACGACAGGCGCCTGTTGTTATCCGAAGAAATATTGAAGTATTAAGGACTTACCTGGAAAACAAAACAGAAAAGAAAATTATAGATAAAACAAAATATTGAGAGGTTAGATACATAATCACGTACACATGTATACTTAAACAAAATAACGAATGAATTCAGCGGACTAAACGCATAGAGAAACAAAGACCGTTAATTACATAACGTTCCCTTTTTGAAATTCGCACCTTGTTTGCATCTTTTTTCCGCACACGGAAATGATTTATGCCTACTTTCCTGCAATGCTATTTACTAGTATTTAGTTGTCTTCCCACGAAAACAAGATGTGACACAAGGTCGGTTCCATGTGGGGCAACTTTGCGCGTACACCCGGGCCAGGGTCAAAAATTGCTGGCATCGGTGTTGCTATCGATCTTCCTCTTTAATGTAATGAGTGGGGTACTGCTTCAGGCAGCTGTTCCCCGGGACCGGGCACCTCTCAATATTTTCTCATTTGCGCTGTGTCCGCAGACTGAGACACAAAAGACCGAAGATAGAGACGCAACTGAGAGATGAGAACAGCGAGCCGGACAATGGACTACCAGAATGCGATGCTATTTACTCTTCAGGGTAACCTAATCGGTCTATTCGTGACTAATAAACGCCAGTAAGAAACAAGGAAAGAGAGGTAACACTAAAGATATCAAGAGAAACAAATAATTTCCAGAACTATCAGGATTGGTACTAGTAATATACCAATTAACTCGTAACGATAATATTAGACGTTTCTTTATGTGGGAATATTTAGAATTTATTGACTGAGCAACCAGCGCTACTGTTGGTTGAAATTTATAAAATCTTTCTGTTAAAACAAATTTTCAGGAAAATAAGTTTCCCAAGTTAACTCTTACTGCCTTTTTCATTAGTGATAGTGGCATCCTTGCTGACATTGTATAGTGGCTGGTTAACATTAATTTCTCAACGAGTAACTTTTGCTACCCGTTTTAATCGTTACTTGTGATGAAAGTATTCAGGTAATGTAGTTTCTATTATTTGGTACTGTTCTTTTCTTTGTGGTTCTCTAGCGCCAGTCAACAAGGCACCAAAAATTGGTTTTGTTCAGACCTACATACTTCATTCGCACCGCAGCCATTTTTATCATTGACCTGAGAAAATGGTTTGTATAAAGCTGAGAATTTAGATATTTCTCGACGATTTTAGCATGACAACCATATGAAAGTCTCCATGTGACGAGGCTATTCAAGAACATGGTCAATGTTTTTAGAGTCAGGTTAATGTTTTGGTTTGTAGTAATTTGAGGTACTAGGAAAAATTGCCTAGAGCAACCAAATTATTTATCTGTTACATTAAATTTTATATAATTGCTCCATACTCTGAGCTATTTTCAGTGTTTGGTATTTATTCATTACACACCCTGGATTTTCCTTATAGATCCAGGTACATGTCTTCAATACTTTCATTCCAAGAGTAGGTTACAGTTTCTTTTGTTAGAATGGTTTAACTTTCGTCCTAATTCTTGGAACACTTTGTATAAAATCATGATTTTTTTTTGTTCAAGATAATTCTTATCCCAACTATGAATACATATTTCATCATAATATTTCCTCACCACATCATCAGTATATTGAGATGTGGTATGGAATACGTAAAGAATAAGTACCCATCTCTTCACATCTGTTACCATATATAGACAGGAGCAGCACAGTCTTCACATTCTAGTCTCGAGAGAGTCCAAAAGCGTTTCCGGGTCATTGTGGGTGACAGCAACCCAGCTCTGTCGCTATTTGCATGGAAAGTTTCCAGACAAATTTAATTCCTTAGTTCCACCAGTTCTTACCTTCACGGCTAGTACCCGCCATGCTACGCCCATTGTGGCGAACCACCCTCATTCCCTTCGTAATCCTTCGGTGAAATGTAAGTTCCACTCGAGCAGCTTCTTCCGACGAAAAGCTGCTTTGTGGAACCGGCTCCCAAGAGAATATTTCCCGGATCACTAAAATATTAACCTGTTCAAATCTAGGGTTAACCGTTATCTTCCCCACATATCCGCATAAACTGTGCTACTTACACAGTAGCCCTCTAGCACGAGTGGCTCCCGGGGCTTGTACAAGATGAAAATCATTGTAAGATAATCTGTGTTTGTAAATGTACAAGGCATGGTCTAGTAAAAGATTCAATAGATTTGAGCTCTCATGACCTCCTTGTCATCCTCTTAAGGTTTGAAATGTTTCCGTAATGGGTTCTTAACTAGACATGTAGCGACACAGCTTCTCTAGTAGATATATACGTCCAGTTAATTTTGAAATTTAAAATAGTTATAAAGTGTATACAGTTTATCTGTTAGTTTAGTCACTAAGTTAAAGGGGGATATTCAAATACGATGGTTTAGAGAAAAGGGACCGAATTAATTAATGCGAATTATCTCTCCTACTATAGATTTCTCTTGGTCATGTCTCTTATGGCTCTCCGCATCGTCTTATCCCTTGTGGCTCTTAGAGTTTATCCATTTGCCAACCCTCTTGCAACTCGTTCTAGCGTGAATTCACGTCAGGTAGGTGTCTCGCTGCCTTCATCGATATCTTTTGCTCTTAATATGCCCTTCATTCGCCTACTCTCTGTTCTCTCACGGGTACGTCACCAAAAATAACGTCCCCATTCACATAAATACAGTAGTAAATAATGTATGTTAGTCTGCAGTTAGGGATTCATCTCCAGTTGTGCTGGCCAAACTCTCTGGCTCCCAGCAGAGAGGATCCCCTAAACGAGGCAATGTCGAAGGACAGAGTCTCGTTTCGGAAAACAGCTACCCGACCCCGTTTTATCCGGGATCTACGGAGAATTTTTGGCCAAGCCTACGGGCTCGGATACCCCACATTAAATTCGGCCTTGTGCCACGTCTGACCGCGTGGGGCGGTTGGTAGATATCCTGCAGTTGGAGATTCGTCTCCAGCTGTGCGGGTCAAACTCTCTACCTCCGGGCGGAGAGGATCCACAGACGAGGTTATGGCAAATGGCAGAGTTTCGTCTCGGGAGACAGCTACCTGACCTTGTTTTTTATGGTGTTTATGGGGGATTCTTTAGCCGAGCTTACGTGCTCGGTTACCCCACAATAAACACGGCGTTGTACCACATTTGACCGCGTGGGGTGAGTGAATATCTCAAATATGCAAGTATTATCGCATTATTGAACCCGAGAACAATAAAAAAAAAATCCATGTTTAACAAAAATTAATTTTTCGAATGCTTAAGATGTTTTGAACAAACATAAAAGCTCAGTTTTGTAGAAGTCAAATAATTTACCTTCTAACATGGCTGCCTTCTTGTAAATGCAAGCCAGCTAATTCTACCTTATTTATAGGAGAGTACCTAATGCAGCAGGTAGGTTGGTCTATTTTGCTGGAATGGACCTGCACAACACATGAGTGGTCTCTATCCACCCATATATAGCTCCATTAAATAACTCAGGTCTACTTGTGGGTCAGACCACTTGAAAGACCACCAATATTCTACAAGTTTGAAATTAGTTCTTTGTGCGGACATATTTGAAATTTTGTACTAAAAATCACTTCAACGTCTAAATAACTCTGCTCCAATTTCGTATTTAAGTGAAATCTTGTCAGTTTCATTTATTACAATGTCTTAGAAAAATAAACTTTCTCTATGCAATAATGTCTCGATTTCGGAGAAATGAATTCTTGGGTGATGAATGGATGAACCAAATAATATTTGTTTAAATTTGAAAGGAAAAACCAGTAATTTTTGCTTCCTGGGTATGACAATAATCTACATCCGCGTCCTGGGTAGACGAAGGCCCCTGATCAGGAGGTTTTGAGGAGCGTGAAACCACCTCTTAACTACTGGTGTTCCCAGGTCAAACCTGACCTGGGGTGGTAGCACCTGTTATGGTCCCAGCTATGGCCAAATAGTTAACCCCCAAACTGGGGTCAAAACACTATGAAAGTGTAAAAATAGGATTTAATTCCAGCAATATATTTTTGTAAAAATATTGCCAGCAATGAATTCTCGAATAAAAAAAAATATTACCAACCATGCATTTAAAATAAACAAAAAAACCAAACAAAACAGTAATACATATTTGGAAAAAAAACAAAAACAAAAAAAAACATTACCATCAATACATTTTTAAAGAAAAAAAATATTACTAGCAATATATTATAAAAATATTACTTGCAATACATTTTTGGAAAAAAGTTAACAGCAATACATTTTGGAAAAACAAAAAAAAAACATTAACATCAATACATTTTTAAAGAAAAAATATTACTAGCAATACATTAAAAAAAAATATTACCAGCAATACATTGGAAAAAAAGTTAACAGCAGTACATTTTAGGAAAAAAAACGTTACCATCAATACATTTTAAAGAAAAAATATTACTAGCAATACATTTTTAAAAAAAAATATTGAGAGCAATAAATTTTTGGAAAAAAAAAAATTACCAGCAATAAATTTTTGAAAAAATATTACCAACAATACATTTTTGGAAAAAATATTACCAGAAATAAAAAATCTTGTCGGTATTAAACAATCTATTGCGGATGGTATGCGGTAAATCAAACCAAACCAAACCAGTAATTTTTTCGGTAAAATAATTTACCATGTGAAGTCACATTTCAGAGCCAGTTGTTATTTTTCTAACCACTAAAATCTTAGCCTCGATAGGTCAAGGATCCGTCCTCATTTACACTTCTTATACGTATAATACCATTCTGTTTCCTTCATATCACGCATCACTTATATTAACAGTAAGCCATCAGAACAGAATGAAAAAGGGTGTACTGTTGCCATATATACGCTTGAGCTTCACCCTCACATCCCGGGCTTAGCAGAATTTCAAAATCTTTACTCGGACTTCTGGGCGATAAAATATTTTCCACCCTACAATCGCTTTCCCGTAGATAAAACTACTCTATCGTCATTTCAATGTAAAAAATTTCTGACGTTCCGCTTTCGGATGCACGCCACTTTGAAAGCCTCTCGTTATTATGTTGCTATTTCCATATCTGTTATAGTCCAGGTTAGGACCAAGGAAGAACCACACGAACACAAGACTCGAAATAACGAAGGTATATTATACGAAATAATAATACAAGATGTAGAAGGTGTTAGTATGACTGTCAGTCTGGTTTGGAGTGAACTACTATCGGCTCGACTCGATTCGACCCTCTCTCTTGGCGTAGTATTTTAGGAAAAGTTCATTCTGTAGTTATAGGTAGGACCCATGACAATATCAAATATTCCTTCGTTCCATCAGTTCAGACTTTCACAGGTAGGACCCGCTATATCACGTACACTAAGGCGAATTATTGCCATTCCCTTCATCTTCCATTAGTAGTAAGGAAGTTCTATTTGAAAACCTTCTAAGCGTGACTTTGAGACGATTCTTCTCCGATCTTTACAATCTTAACTATATACAGTTTCGGCTCAGCTATTACCTCTGTGATATATCACCACAATTTGCATTTCTTGACACTTTCTCCTGTATTCATGCAACAACCTCATTCTATACCCTCTACTTTGAGTGGATTTTGGGCCTTTTATAATAAGGCAAAAATATTCTATCTTGAATGACTGTCGATTTTGTTCCATCCAAATGTATTAAACGATGGACTGATTCATATATCAATGACATTTATTAATAAAAATAACAAAAAATCCAAAACGATGCGCATTCTTAAATTAGATTCTTGTTTAGACAAATATTAACCTCTGGACGGAATAAAATGTTAATGTTCTATCCCTGTAAGTTTCCTGGTAATTAGAATATGGTATATATTGTATTGTTATATCAGAATAAGGCATGGAAATTGATCTTTTGTCAAAAAAAGAAGAAAAGTTAATTGTGAAAATTTATACAAAATGCCCTGACTTAGTCACAAAGCGAGCCCAAATTCTGCAAAACAGTTTTAGAAAATGAAATCGTTTTCTTGTTTTTTATTCATTGATTCGGTTTTTACGGTTTATCAACCTTTTGTAGCTTATTTAAAACCAAAACAGGCTGGGAGTTATAGGAATGATACTTTTTTTTCTTTTTGCAAGTGAATATTGTATTAGCAGTTTTTTTTTAGATAATAATGATTTTCAGACACACATCTTACTATTTAACCTGTAGTTGTTGGGAGAAGAACTGGCTTCATAATTTTTCAAATAGTATCTGCTCGTAAGTGAATATAAGGGACCGAACTGGAAATTGAACTCCCATGTCTCGTTCTAAGCCGTTATCCACACCACCCTCAAACCCAGCTTACAGTACCTGGAATTCCTAAATGGTCACCCATCTTGTTAGTGTCCAGGCTTGATGCTGTTTAACTTCGGCGATCAGATGAGAACCGGTGTTTCAACGTGATATGGACGTAATACTTATTACGTTGGGAGGATCTCTCTTGTCGTGATTATTCAATAGATTTAAGATGTTAACATTTCCATTTCGTTTAAAAAGACAAGAAGGTTCATCTTCATGAGAATGCTTTTCTGCTTAGAATTCCGGATCCTCAAAAGAAAGAATTAAAGGATGACTTTTTTTGCGTTGCGTTTTCACGTTCTTAATAATGGTTATTTTCTTGATAAATGGATTTATTGTTTATAACATGAGGTTTGACTTTTATTTTGTCTCATGAAGTTGCAAAGCTGTAAACGTGATTTTATTCTTTCCTCGAAGATGTGAGGTCCGATTGAAAAGTATCGGAACTGTTGCTATGGTAACATAGCTAAAGTAAGCACTGATTCACAATGAACTCTGTCGCGCAAGCATACTGTTATAACATTCTCCTTCGACTATGTTGTTTATAGCAGTGCTTGGAAAGAAAGTGTGTAGAGTCTGAATGGTTTACCACACTACAAAATTTCCCTCGGTGACCTTGGCTTGTTCAGCAGTTTTTTTATTTGCCAAGCGCTGCATTCAACCAGCTCAACAACCACCATATTATCCAGATCTTGCCCCTTGCGAATCTCTCCTTTTTCCAAAAATCAAAGTCCAATTGAAAGGAACAAGATTTCAAGACAACGAGGAAATCCTTGAGAATGCAACGAGGAAACTATCCCTTCAGGCAAAAAAGAGTTTCTGGAATGCTTTCTTGAACGGAAAGGATGCTGGATAGAGCGTGTAGCTTCAGAAGGGGACTACTTCGAAGGAGATTAAATACTGAATTGATATGAGCTTTAGTTTTCTTTTTATAACACCAGTCCTGATACTTTTTGATAAGACCTCGTAAATTACAAAGAAAAAACAATATTTATTTTTATAAATATCATTTATTTTTAATTATTATTATTATTATTATTAGTAGTAGTAGTAGTAGTAGTAGCAGCAAAATACTAACGGCATGAGTAGCAAAATATCTTGTTTTCCTGTGTGAAATAATCATTTACCAAACCACACACACACACACACACACACACGCGCACACACACACACACACACACACACACACACACATATATATATATATATATATATATATATATATATATATATATATATGACAAATTGTTAAAGGTTATTGTGACGGGTTTCATGGGTTAGGGACTTCACCAGATGAAACACGTCACAAAAAACCTTTTTCAATTTGTCAAACATCTTTCTTTCAAAACAGTTCTTGATATATAAAAATTTTATATAAAATTATATATCGTTATCTCATATATATATATATATATATATATATATATATATATATATATAATAAAGAGTTTTTCCACGCATGTGAGCCGAATACATTAGCATAATCTTTTGTATTTCAAATAAAGATTAATTTCATGGGATTTCCCTAATCATTCATCTTAATCATTGTAATTCTTAATCATTCCAATTCTTAATCATTCCTACTGGAATAATGGTTGTACTTAAATGAAACATTCGTGTGAGTTCTATTCCCAAGTCCTTATATTTGCAGAGTTTATTAAATTCTTTTGCAAAAACTTTTTTCAGGCCGTATCGTCATACATATAAGATTTGCCAAGCTTTTATTTATTTATTTTTTTAACATTATCGCGCAAAAGATTTTAATAACTTCTAATTAATGCATGGAAAGCAGGTCGAAGCAACCACGTCCTGGGTATGACGATAAACTACATCCGGCAGCAAGACCTCTGATTAGGAAGTTTTGATGAGCGTGGAACCACCTCTTGCTGTTTTTCTCAGGTTCACCATGACCCGGTTTGGTAGAACTTGTTAGGTTCCCAAGTATGGTCAAATACCGAACACCAAATAAAATATGCAGTACATTTTTATAATAAAATGACCAACAATATATTTTTTATAGCAAAATGACAATCAATGCAAAGCTAAAAAATATAAAAAATAAATTTTTATAGTAAAATTAGAAACAATTCATTTCATGATCTACATAATGTATATCTGAAAATATACCTTTATTCTAAAATTATAAAATTATCAACAAAATATCTGAAGTTTAAAGCATAAAATTACGTACAAAATTTAGATTTCAGGATTAAATAACCCATAGATGTTGATATGGCACCAAACAAAATCAAACCACCAACATGAAAGAACTATTTCTTATATAATATCCTACAGTCTTAAAGAAATCAAATTGTATTCCAAAATATAACTTCAACAAAACTACTGCCTAAAACACACATAACACCACCTCTAGTAATTATGTCCATACAAACATGTATATACATGAAAGCTGAGTATTATCTACCATTTATTCAATTGTGAAAGCACAATAACATATATCATATTTTTATTATTTCAAAACTCTCAGTAAAATTAAATTTCGGCATTAAATGACCCATGAAGGAGTTGATGTGTCGTTAAACAAAATATCAAATTCATTAAATCAAAGTTGTTATGCCACTAAACAGAATTAAACAACCTACAAGAGAAAAAAAAGACTCTTTCATGACATTAGTCCATATGATATTCTATAATTTCTTAACGAAATCAAACTGTATTCCAAAATATAACTTAAATAGAACTACAACATAAAACACATATCACCGCTTCTAGTAATTATGTCCACAGAAACATGTGTATGCACAAAAGCTGAGTATCACCTATGATATCTTCAATTGGGAAAGCAAGAAAAATAAATTTCGGCATTAAATAACCCATAAAGTGTTGATATGCCATTAAACAAACAAATAAAAAAAAAAAAATCGAAACAACCAGCCTTAGGTGTCAGACAATTTTCCTCTGGCTTTAAGTGTTCATCACTTAACGGATTATTCTTTCTAAGAGGTTTCCTTCCTGCAACATTTCCACTGAGCAATCAATGTTAATTTTCTTTGTCCGTGTCTCCATTCTATAAGTCACTGCACCAAGAGCACCACTGATCACTTGCATCCTTAGGACATCTTCATCTACTAAAACCGTGTTCAATCTGCAACGAGCCATAGTTGACTACATTCTCGTCTTCATCTTGTTATATCCTGGTATCAAAATGACATGGCGGGTCAATGATCAACCTTTCTTTTCCAGTTTTATATTCCAACAATATGTCTAGTTTGATAAGAAATAAGATGAAAAGAATATTAGGATGTTGTAAGTAGTTTACAACCATTGAAGCAATGAGGCATGAACAGCCAAGATGAATGCACGAGTTCATATAAATTAATGCATTAGAAAATAGAAAAAAGAAGTTATTTTCACAAAAAAATGTCAAAAGTAACTATTTTTAACGGAACAATTAAAATGAAGTCTTAATTGATAGCATCGAAACAAATTAATAATTGAAGAAATTGTTAATAGTATTATTCAAGGCATTGTGCCAATAGGGCAGGTCGATTTTGAAACCGTGGTGTTGCACTCAGTTTGAAATTTGGGGTTTTACACTATAAATAAGCACACAAAATAGCTTTTTCCAAATCGTTAATGTTTATGATAAAAATCTTAGCGTTGGAATTTAGTTCCGGTAATCAGTGAAAACCTTATCGCACGGTTTATAAAATTTATAATTTACTCAATTGTATATAGACAAGATTCATAGCACAAGCAAATTATTACTAAATTGTTGTGCCAACAAATAAGACCTTTATTGACTTCAAAGAGAAATTATACTGAACAATTTACCTATATAATGATGCAATGTTATACACTACAGTAGTTTTATTTTGATTTTCAATAAACGATACTAATTTAAAATATTTTGTCTTGTGTCCAGAAGTATTATAGTGTTATATACACTTTTATCTATTTTTTTTTATTTTTATTAATTATGATCTATCAAATGATCTAACAAATTTTATTCATTGACTGGTCTTTTTTGTAATCTTTTACAATTTTTTTCCATAGTTTTTACTTATCGAATATAGTAAAATAAGTTGCATAATTTGCTTGTGAAGATTCATAATTAGAATTCTGGTTTGAATATATTTTCGATTCAGTGCGTCTAAATAAATATATATATAAACTTTATTTGGATTTATTCCTGAAATAGTAAAAGTCAGTTTGTAAGCAAAAACCTGCGGAAATTAAGTATTTCTGTACATTTTTTCAGATGATTTTTAAAACTAAATACTCAAAAATTGATGAAAGTTAGGAATTTAATTTTTGCTGTCAGTACTCATCACATCAAACACCAGCTTACACACTGAGTGCAAAAATAATATTCTTAAATCAGTGAAAAATAAAACGGCTCTATTTTCCCAAGAGGTGAGCGAAGAATTGGAGTTGCCAAAATCGAGTAAGATTAAATATTTGAGATGATTTTTAAAAGAAAATGTGACACCAAAAGCCGAAAACGAATTGGAATTTCAAAAGCTAACCAAATTATTATGAAAGAAGATAATTTCATTAGAAAAAAAAGGAAAAGGGTGCTCAAGTTTTATGTAATACCAATCCTTCTATATAGCAGGGAATGCTGGTAAATTTCCTCACAGATGAAGAGGACACTTGAGGCAACAAAAATGTGGGTCTACAGAAGGATGTTGAGAATGCCACGAACGAAGCTTCAAGGAAAAGGGAAACAAAAAGTAAAATTATACTTAGAATAATAAAGAGGCATTATAATGATCTATGATATATAAATGAGGAAAGAAAGCTTGTAAAAATTGACACTCGCATGATAGAGTGAAGACTAGAAGGAGTGGGGTAAACAGCTAATAACTTGCTAGCGAAATCGTGTGAATGGATAGAATTGGACTGGCAGTGATAGTAAGATGACAAATATTGCTAAGAGCTACAAAGGAGAGGAAGATGTGGAGATCCATGATCACCCACATACCGAAGAGACACGATTCAGAGAAGAATAAGAATTTAAGAATAAAAACGTGATGTGTGTTACTTTGATAAGAAATACGATTTTTCAAATCACCGTAAGTGTTGTTAAAATACTTTATATCTTCCTCCTTTTCAGTCAAAAATATAGACTTGCGGCAAAATTACGCAAGTTCACCGAAGTTAAGCAACGTCGAACCTGGTTAGTACCTAGGTGGGTGACCTCTTGGGAATAACAGGGTGCTTTAAGCTTGGATATGCGGGTGGCGTTGTAAAGGGTTATGTCTCGAAATCGTTAATCCGACAGCCGAGTTCTAATTCCCGTTGGGTTCGTTATATTCAATTACGCGCAGTTACACTTGGAAAAAGTATGAATCATCTATTCTCCCCAGCTGTTAGTAAATTAGTAAGACTTGCATCAATAAGCTATTATTATCTTAAAAAAATCTTGCGATCAAAAAATATTTTCCGGCTTTGAATAACCTCCACAGGGTTGATAAAACACGGTATAAAACACTATATTATGCGGTCTGCTTCATTTGCTACTATAATATTCGTTGAACCACGTTATCAAACACTATATAATACGGTGAACTTCATTCATTACTATAGTATCCGGTCAACCACGTTATCAAACACTATATAACATGGTCTACTTCATTTATTACTATAGTATTCGGTCAACCATGTTATCAAACACTATATAATACGGTCTACATTCATTTATTACTGTAGTATTCGGTCATCTAACATGGTTATTTATTTATTACTATAGTATTCGGTCAACCAAGTTAAATAATATGGTCTATCATTTATTACTGTTAGAATTTATCTAATAACTATATAATATGGTTTACTTCATTTATTACTATAGTTGACGGTCAACCATGTTATCAAACACTATATAATATGGTCTACATCATTTAAGGATGTAGTATTCGGTTCAACCACGTTATCTAACTCTATATAATATGGTCTACTTCATTTATTACTATAGTATTCGGTCAACCATGTTATCAAAACATATAATATGGTCTACGATCATTTATTACTGTAGTATTCGGTTCAACCACGTTATCTAACTCTATATGGTCTATTTATTACTATTATTTCAACCACGTTATCTAACACTATATTTATTTATTCTATAGTATTCGGTCAACCAAGTTATCAAACACTATATAATACGGTCTACATCATTTATTACTGTAGTATTCGGTCAACCACGTTATCTAACTCTATATAATATGGTCTACTTCATTTATTACTATAGTATTCGGTCAACCACGTTATCTAACACTATATAATACGGTCTAATTTATTTATTACTATAGTATTCGGTCAACCATGTTATCAAACACTATATAATACGGTCTACATCATTTATTACTGTAGTATTCGGTCAACCACGTTATCTAACTCTATATAATATGGTCTACTTCATTTATTACTATAGTATTCGGTCAACCACGTTATCTAACACTATATAATACGGTCTAATTTATCTATTACTATAGTATTCGGTCAACCACGTCATCAAACATTATATAATACGGTCTACATCATTTATTACTATAGTATTCGGTCGACCGCTCTATCTAACACTATAGCGTATTTAGGAGATTGTTCTCTCTTAAAAATTCGACTGCTCTTTCCTCGGTCAAGATGACACGTCTATAAAAATCACTCAGCAACATTTTAATCTGAAGGAGGGTATCCAGCTGATGTGAACGGTTTCAGACTTAGGGGGATTCTGATGTGGGATCTCCATTTTCCTTCCTTTTATGTGGACGGGACACACGACAGGTGAGATGAGGTGATTGTAGAATTCATCGGGGTAGACCGCAGGCAGGTGGACGGCACGAGAGGTGAGGTAAGGTAACGGTATAATTCATAGCGCGGTACACCGCATACTATAATAGCACCAAATATTCTCATTTAAAATATTTTCCTGCGTTAAGTAACCTGCAAAGGGGTGATAACTCGTAGGAAACTAATCATAGGTCAATCATTGTCGTCATTACAATGACTATTTTTAATTTATCCTTATCAACTTTCTATACATTCTATTTCATGATGTTTCAATAATCTGATTGATAAACTGAACCTTGTAAAATCTGGGAAATTTCATGAAACTATTGCTAAGCGTGATATTTTGTCTACTATATTTTATAGATTTCGAATACCACTGTGAAAGTAATGCAACTTACTTATTTCCACAAAAGCGACAACAAATATTAGGAAAGAATATAAAGCAATAGTTTGACACTACTTTCCATATAGTCACCATGCTTGCTAGTAAAAAAAAAAAGTCTGCTGTAGCTGGCGACACACATTTTAAATTAAACAAATTACCCACCGCCTATCTCGGCTCTCATTTGCTGTTTGGCATCGATGAATGTCAACGGATGCAAAATGCCGGTAGGAATTCAATGATAACTCTGCTTAATAAGCACCTACCTACATGACATCATTCTGCTTCACTGCTGCTCTGCATCAAATCAAAACACTTTATGTGTTATTGGCAGGAACATTCAACATCTACTGTCATACAACAAGCATCATCCACTGGCGCCGTTAGGCAAAAGATACAAGGTATTTCTTTCTGATACGCCCACTTTCATATATTTTAAATAGGTTCAGGGTATGCGATAAAAGTCAGGAAGAGGCTTAAAGTGCTGAAACTATTTCCCCTTTTATTTTTGTAAATATAATTTATAAAATATTGAAATATTAAATTATGGATGAATATATATATATATATATATATATATATATATATATATATATATATATATTATAATTTTCATATAGGCAAAAACGATTTACTCATTACAAAGATACAACCTTGTTTCGGTGCATTCAGTTGCACCTCGACTGATGAGAACCAAATAAATTAATTAAATTAAAATAAATTGTTTTTGTCTATATAAAAAAAATATAATAAATAATAATTGCTCTACTGTCGGTACTGATCCCTCTTTTGAATTAATGCTGTAAAAGTTAGAAATTATATATTATTTTCGTTCTTATTATATTATATATATATATATATATATATATATATATATATATATATATATATATCCATATATTGAACAATAATAAAATAAAAAAATTAAAATCTTTAGAAACACTGGGTTGTAGATTAATATTCTTTCGTTTTTTTTTTTATTATTCCATTTAGATTCCTCGACTAGTTTCGACCGAAATGGCCATCATCGGGAGGAGAAATATTTCTGTTTGCTGGTAGCAGTGAACTACAGAAATGAATGTCTTGATGGAGAAAATGAACTTTTGTCTGTAGTTTTCATTTGTTTTTTTTATTTTTTTATCTTTTTAACATGAATCTTTTAACATTCCTTGTGTTGATCAAACAGTCTCTTTTAAGTTGTTATTTGAGATAAGAGCTGGATAGATACATGTTATTCTGAATTCTCTGGTTAGTTTGACAGTTTTATTGGAGCTGGTGAGGGGATGTGTCTCTGTTTAGTGTTTGTGTGTGTGTTATTTGGGTCTTAGGGAGTGATTGAGTATGATATGTGTAAGCGTGTGTATTGCTGTAGGTGTGTGTTATCATTTGGCTCATTAGGTAGTGAGTGAGTGAGTATGATGTGTGTAAGTGTGTATATATTCGTGTGGGTGTGTGTATAAGTGTGAGGCCTCAACACCTCCGTAACCATGTTTGTCTTGTGTGGGTAAGAAATGTGGGTAGGTTTTGATTTGTTGACTTATATATTAGTACTATCTATATATTGTTAAATTTATGATTTATCCCGGTTGGGTATTTTTTTTTTAGACGTTGTATCCACTTATTTCCATTATATATATATATATATATATATATATATATATATAGGTGTCCTATGTTGATCTCGTAAAATGCAACATTGGTGGAACTTGGTGGAATTTAGACTTTCCTGATGCAGTCGCAACCTCACTGGCCTCGTCATGTTGCAAGGATGAAAGACGACAGAATACCTAAAGTTCTCATGTATAGCCAGCCTGACAGTGGACAAATGACTGCTGTGTCTCAGGTATAAACACAAAATAAAGAATTACATCTAAGCTGTTAATGCACCTCATACTAACTTCTAGCGAGTTTCTCTGGATATAAATAACTGCAAATATTTGTGCCTAGATCTACGATGGAGTAATGGATAACGGCTTGGATTGAGGAATCGGAGAGCCGAGTTCGAATTCCAGTCGAATCCATTACGTTCACTGACGTGCTAATACCCTTGGGAAAGGTGTGAATCCTCTTCTTCTCCCTCCAGCTATTGGTAAAAATAGCAGGACAGACTGGGTTCTATAGCCTTGGATGGCAACTGGTCTAGGAGGACAACTCTGAATTCAAAAGCTGTCGTTTGGGGACCTTGTGGCACTTGTGCACTAGGTGACTGTCTTCGGCCCTTCAAAAAGTGTGAATGGTCTTGCACGAAACCTTTACCACTATAATCAAATCTCATTCGGTTTGTCGGTTTCCTGGGAACTGATCTGCTTGACCCTCATACGTCGAATTCGACGTAGGAGTCAGTATATATATATATATATATATATATATATATATATATATATATATATATACTCGACTTTCTATATATGAGACAACGATATATGAATTTTTATATATCAAGGACAATATTGGGGAAAATGTATGACAAAGAGGAAAAAGATTTCGCTTGACTTCATCGGACTAAATTTGTTATGTTGGTGCGATTACATATGCACGAACGAGGCATACTGGGAATTTTAAATTTAAATTTATTTTTTTTATTTTTATAATCCAGCCGATTTCTTTTAGATTCTTTTTCTTTCTCATTTTTTTTCTGCCAGTTGTTATTCGATATCCCACACTGTAAAGAGAATCTGCCAGGAATGGTATTCTATAATATATAAGGGCTAAGGCGCAACTTTACTGTGGATGACCCTGCGATCAAGGCAACTCGCTAAACGTTTCCTTCATAGTGATTTCTTTCTCCTTTGATCAGAGTAGCATTTTTAAGTCAAGATTATAGTCACTCTCCTTACGATGGGCAATCAACGCACTCGGTGTATTGGTTTGTTAAATGTCCCATTTATTTTCATACAATCTTTTATTTATAAGCCTCAAGGAATTGAAATACAATATTATATGACACAAAAGGACATATTTTTGCAAATAAAAAAAATGTTACATTTTTTAAATAAAAAACCTCTTTTTAGCACACTTATATATGTATGTATATATATATATATATATATATATATATATATATATATATATATATATGTGTGTGTGTGTGTGTGTGTGTGTGCGTGTGTGTGCGTGTGCTTATATGTGTGTGTATAATGTCTGTATTTTGATTGGTCATTCCAGCTTATGTAACAGTGTTTCCGCTAGCGAGGGATGTTTGATTGATTCAATGCTTTTAAAACCATTTATTCTACATTCAACACCGTCACTTGATAAAACACAAGAAGTGTTGAAACAAAATGGCTATTTTTGTAGTGATTTTATAACATTTATGTTATAATTTTCGAATAAATAAATTATATATATATATATATGTGTGTGTGTGTGTGTATGTTTGTGTGCGTTTATGTGTGTGTGTGTGTGTGTGTGTGTATGTGATGTTTGGTCATTGGGTCAGATTTTTTGAAATAGTTCTATCAAAAGACTTTTCAACAGCCCTCATACAGATATAAACTATCGGGAAACGAAATTGTCATACAAAGAAGAAGCCAAATTTGTCATCATCAGTCCCATACGAGGGTCTGAACGTATGTTGATTACCTGACCTTTTCGTTCCACATAAGTCAGGGAGGAATTCCTTAATGCGTAGCGTGTCTTGTGCAAGTAGACCTGAAATCGTCACAATCCCTTTCCAGAACAAAACGCAGATATCTAACAAGTTCAAAGCTCGCCTTGAGACAATGTACACGCTTGAGTCTCGTAAATATCAGCCAGTCAGTTATGTGTCATGCGTAATAAACGCTTAGGCGATTATGTATCTTTCGATACATGACTGACGAGGCAGATTTTTAGGTTGCCATTTCTTTCTGCGGTGGAGAAAAATGAAAGCAAAATTTGTTTTGCTAGTTTCTTTCTTTTCTCGTTTATGGTGAAATCTGTGGGTGTTGACCAAACACTAATATGCCGGAATAGTTGCCTGCGACAGAGGCTGTTTGACCGCCCTAGATGACAGACGATGTTTGGTATGTTTGGGTCAATGTTTGCGGCTAGCTAAGTTTAAAAATTAAGACAAAAAATGACCGCCCTTTTCCCTAATACCCTTTTTGGCCCTGTGCCACATTTTATACTATTGTACGAATAGATATTATTCAGGACACTAAATGTTCTTTGGCATTGCTATTGTAGCGGACCGTAGGTCTGCTCAGAAAAAGAGATAGCCAGCCATTAATGTAAGCTTAAACTGATATATCAGTAGGATTCTTAACACCACACCGGTTACATTTCCATATTTTTACGATTATTATCGATTTTTGCAGCGTCAAAGAAACGGTCCGTCCATTATGATCTGTTTTTTGAAGAAATGTCCTATATTTTTTTCTCAGCTTGTAGATACGTGTATACATTGGAAGATCAAAAAGATCATAGTACTAATAAAAAAATGATTTTTTTTTATCTATTTACGTCTTAAAGTGGGTTCAATCCTTACCAATACACTTAATTCAATACGAAAGAGAAATCAGACTAAACATTTGGAGAATAACTACGTATTCGCCTACGGATAATGGGTTCACTCTCGAGTGTTTATTTAGTGCAATATCCTCTATCACTCCATTCCATGAGTCGGGCGTATTTGTCGTGGGCGAATACATTTTTCTCTGGTCTCCATACGGTAAATAAATAGTCATGATCGTAGATCCATCTCAGGAGGTGTGTATGACACTGTTCCAGGGTAAGAGCAAATCTGTCTAGATTCACGTAGCAATTTTCGAAGTCTGAAAATTATATCAGTATGGTTGGAGGCACAGTGGAGTAATGGATAGCGGCTCGGAATGAGGAATCGGAGAATCGAGTTCCAGTCAAATCCATTACATTCACTTACGTTTTAATACCCTTGGGAAAGGTATGCATCCTCTATATCAACTATGGGTAAATAGCAGGACAGTTGCCTTCGATGGCAACTGGTCTATTGCAGAAAGAAATGGCAACCTACTGTGGTGAAAAATCTGCCCCGTCAGTCATGTATCGAAAGATGCATGATCGCCTGGCCTGTATTATGGGTGGCACATAATTGACTGACTGATATGTGTGTACATTGTCTCAAGGCGAGCTTTGAACTTGTAGCACATCTGCGTTTTGTTCTGGAAAGGGGTTCAAGTTTTACTTGTCCAAGACACGCTACGCATGAAGGAATACCTCCCTGATTTATGTGGAACGGTCAGGTCAGACATTCAACATACGACCAGACCCGGGTATGGGACTGATCATGATGGCAAATTTGGTATCGCTGTGTGACAATTTCGTTTCCCGAGGGCTGCTGAAAAATCCTTTGACAGAACTATTTCGAAAAATCTGACCCAATAACCAAACATCACACACACACACACGCGCACACACACACACACACACACACACACACACACATGTATGTATGTATGTATGTATGTATTTAAGCAGAAAATGTACTTTAAGGCGAAAGCACCGACAAATATTTTGTGTAGATTAATTTCAATGAACAGAAATAAACACATGTCACACTTCGCTTACATCACAAAACTCATCAGTTCTACGAAGCTTACGAAATTTTAACTACCTACCCTGATGATGACTTAAAGCGAAAGTTTGAACCATATTGCTTGTATTTTACTTCCGATATATATATATATATATATATATATATATATATATATATATATATATATATATATATATATATATATATATATAATTATTTATTTAAAAATATGATTCCAACGCTACATAAGAGTTCTCATGTTTCAAAACTATACATTATTAAGTTTCTAAATAATAAAAATCTATTAAACAATAGACATGAGTTAACGTTTTTTTTTTTGCCGGCATTTGGCGTTCCGTTTAAATATGATCACGTCGTCGTCACGTGGGCGATGTTGTGAAAACGTATTCCTAAAATTTGAGTATTTTGAATGAAAAACGAAAAGAATTTTATTTTTGATCTAAAGCGTTTGTCGAGCATTAATCTTGCTAGAAAAGGGGGAAATATTAAAGAAGCCAGGTCCAGCGTTCACCGTGCGTGAGATAGATATTATGTCTGCTTCATAAATCATATTTAAACGGAACGCTGTTTGGATTGGTATTGCTTTTATGTCCATCGTTTTTTCATGTTGAACTGTATATGGTCTATGTTAATTATGTTTTATGAATATGTCCTGAAGATGGTCTATTAGACCGAAACGTCCGACGTCGACATTAAACAGCATAATCGCATATTAGGATTTTTGCTTGTTTTTTCAGTATATTTTTCTTCATATATATATATATATATATATATATAATGGGCTCTCCCGTCGATTTTGACTTATAAGGAGCAGACAACGTCATTCAGTTTTTATGTTTGTGTTGTATGTGGCACTTCAGTCCCGTTAGTCACCTGCATACAAGTCCACGTATTGGGCAACAGCGAGGATCTCTTGACATAGCCACAGTAATATTTTCATTCTCTTTTTTTTCGAAGCCCTCTTTGATCTTTGAGCTGTTGTCTTTCGTCTCTTTATATATGCGGCATGTATACGCGAAGCTTACAAGGACGATGATGAGTGCCAAAAGTTATCTTGGGTTGTAATCATCGGAGATTGCTTGATAAAACATTTTTTTTTAATTTAACCGTCTATCTATAGGGGATGAGGATTCCTACCAATATAGAGTCAGCTTGATTTCATTTGCTTGATTTCATTTTCCAGACCCCGGTAACCGTTGTAACACATTACCCTTCTCTGTGGATATGTATGTATGCGTATTTTTGTTGTCTTACGTTTGATATATCTAGAGTATACCTATGCATTAAACCGTAACTATGCTGAGCAGTGTTCGTCGTTCGATCAGCGATGATGGAAAGTAACTACTTTGGTTTTCGGACTACTCTGATCGATCTAACAAGAAAAGAAATCCCGAATTTGCTGGGCGAGGGCCTCATACTTAACACGAAATCCTACATCAAGTGCCTTGAGGAAATAGTGCAGCCTGGGTCAAGAGGGTCGCTACTGAGACGCTATGTCTGGCAACAGGACTCTGCACCATGCCACAGAAGCAGGAGAGCCCAATCATCAGACAATTTCTGCCCCCATATCACCCCTTACACCTGGCCCCAGACTGCAATTCCCTTGATTATTATATGTGGGTCGAAGTTGAACTAGAAACCAACAAAACTTCTTATAACACCAAAGATGAACTAAAGGCAAGGATTACGAAAGCCTTTAAACAAGGTGACCCTCCAAAAGAGTTGCAAAAGATTCCGAAGTCGTCTGGGCGAGGTGATTAAAACCAATGGCGATTTTGTTGAATAAATTTACTCCTTAGTATTTCAAGATATTTTTGTGTCATTTTGGTAAATATATCTGTTAAAATGAGATGTCAGATTTATTTTCATTTATGCGTAATTTAGACGACAATTTATTTATCGCCACATATATATATATATATATATATATATATATATATAATATAAAGTGAACATTGAAATCAACACTCAGAGGAGACAGACTGTTTCATGCTAAACGTAATCGTTAGTCCCAAAAACACACACACACATATATATATATATATATATATATATATATATATATATATATATATATATATATATATATATATATATATATATATATATATATATATATATATATATATATATATATATATATATATATATATATATATATATATTTATGGTGACCTGACGATTGCGTCTAGCATGAAACAATCTGTCGCCTCTGAGTGTTAATTTCAATGTTCACTTTTATATTTATATACACTCTATCCCTGATATTGAGCACTTTATCCCATAAATATAGTACACCTTAAAACTATATTTCTACATATATATATATATATATGGAGAGAAAGAGAGAGAAAAAAGAAAGAGAGTGGGAGAGTAAGAAACAGAATAAAGTAAACTGTTAGTGAGCGAAAGCGGAGACAGCGGTATTTGCGAGCGGAGTGGTGACCAACTGAATCCAATCTTTAATTCAAACATTTAATAGGAACTTCCTTCGAGTTCGCTTACCGGCGACTGATAGCATTTCGTGCTAACATTGTCGTGACAAGCACGTCGGCAAACATCCGTTCCATTGTTCCATCACTGGTGATTTTTCACACTGTCCACTCACCACCCAGCACGATTCACAAGTTTCTCTCCCTGCTAGACAAGCAAAAATAAATCCCCGAAGAAATCAGAGGTCAATTCTTGCTAAGTAAACATTAACAGGCTGATTTCCTCTGGAAGTTTGAGATTAAATTTTCTTGCTGTCTCAGGTCTCATGTTCTCATCTGTGTTGTTCTTATGACGACAATTCAGACGTTGTAAACCCCGGCTTCTATCAGATGAATGGTGGTATGTAGTTACCCGGGAATGTCTATCTGAACTTCTAATTTAATGGACTAGTTTTTCGTTTTAAACCTGTCATTGTCTGGTATCCATCAGAGATAATTTTCGAATTTGTAAACGTCATTATTCCTGATGACGCTGATTTACGTTTTCGGCAGATCTGGAGTTAACTTCTGACGACAAAATTGATGTTTTTAAGCGTTTCACCCCAAGCAAGGCGAGAAGCCACTAGGACGCAAGGGGTTACAGAAAATTTGGAGTAAGATCAGATAGAAGTGATAGAGGAAAGGATGAGGAGAAGGGTAGTGGATAGATCAAGGCAACTGGAGATGTCGACTGACATTACATTTGAATATACCTGGAGATTATAGCTCTCAGGGAAACTGGAAACAGGCGAGAGGTGCGAGACAAGAAGCTATTGCAGTAGAAGAGACGGCTACATTTAGGAGTTTCGACAGTGAAGGGGTGAG
>CAHIKZ030003722.1:1732500-1762500 GCA_903632075.3 Acanthosepion pharaonis
AGTCTAAGACGTTACATTCGTCATATGGTATATGAAGCCACCTTCTGGAAGTTTCAAACTGAAGACACGGGTATAGCTAAACAGCTTAATCTTAAACACCAGAAATCATTTACTCTCCTTGTATAGCAATAATCACACTTCCTGTGCACTTGATATATTACTCTACACGAATAGCACTTCGATTTTGTGTAATGGTTAACAAGCTTGTCTCGCTAGATCAATTACGACTGAGTAGTGAATACGAGCCTCACTGTGTAGTCGATACTTATTTAGACGAAGGGCAGGGTTTCGTTCGGGGAGGTTATGACAGCTCTCGAACCCGCCTAGGCGGGTTGAAGGCTATATTTTTGGCCGGGCCTACGGGCTCGGGTGACCACGTAAAACTCGGCCTTGTGCCACATGCGACCCCTCGTGGGGGGGACAGCTAAATATAGCTATGGGTCAATAGTTTACCTCCAAACTGTGGTCAAAATACTATGAAAGTGTAAAAATAGGTTTTAATACCAGAAATACGTTCTAAAAAATTATTACTAGCAATACATTATTACCAGCAATACATTTTTGAAAAAAAAAAATCACCAGCTGTACATTTTGAAAAAAAATTTACCAGCTATATATTTCTGAAATAAAAAAAAATAATACCAAATATACATTTCTTGAAAAAATATTGTGAGCGATATATTTTTGAATGAGAAAAAATATTACCAGAAATAGATTTTTGAATGAGAAAAAATATTACCAGAAATAGATTTTTGAAGGAGAAAAAATATTACCGGAAATAGATTTTTAAGGTGTTATGATGTTAATTTGGGGTTAATAAAGGCAAATGCCAAATAACATGTAACAATAAAATGGGGTTTATTCGGTTGGTAAGTTGGTACAGAAATCGCCTGAGTAGTCTATAACTAACTCAGCCCAGAACTTCTCCGACACTCTCTTTTGACATGCCACTATTTAACGTCCTTGTTTGTAGACGAGTTCATCTTCAAGAGGGGTGGTAGGTTCCTACACAACAGAAGGAGAAAAAATATTACCGGAAATAGATTTTTGAAGGAGAAAAAATACCAGCAATACATTTATGAAGAAAAATATTACCATCAATAAAAATTGTCGGCATGAAATAAATCATTGTGGTTGTTATGCCGTAAAACAAACCAAACCAAACCAAACAATTCCTGTGTACTTTGCATATTACTCTATGCGAGTACACTTCGACGTGTTGTAATGGTTAGAAAGCATGTCTCGCTTGATCAATTACGACTGAGTAGTGAGTTCAATTTCCACTTGGATGCTCCATATATTCGGCCTTTTGCTACATCTAGGCTACGTTTAACAAATCGCTATTACTATGCCCGTATTATTCCGAAGTTTTCCTACACTCTGTTATGCGTCCATTGTTTGGCTGATAGGAAATATCTGTTGAGGATTGTGTTATTTTGCTAACTGTAATGTCAGTTATTGCTCATTCCTACTGAACTACTGCTTCAATCCAGAGATTGAATTCACGACTACTAGATGACAGTATATTGACAATTTTCTTAGCAATAAAATACCTAGAATGTCTTAAGGCTAGATGTCACCTTCTGAACCTCTCGGCTTTCTGCAGAGTTCCTTTAGTATTTGGTAATCGTCAAACCGAACACTTATATATATATATCAAATTTGCTAGTATTGATTATTCTCATTCTCTCTGTATTATTTGATTCAGGGCAGAAAATACGAGAGGAATTATTCTGATAGGAGGCGATCACTAATGAACGCAATATCTACTGAACTCGCTCTAAAAGATACAAAATTAGGCCTTGCACACGTTGTTATACTAGGACAGGGACACATTAAATTCGGCGTTGTGCTACTTCTGATGGCGTGGGGCGGCTGGTAGATATCCTTTAGTTGGAGATTCATTGTGGAATTCACTTGACTCACTTCTAGCAGTTGACTACTTCTTCTACTCGCCGCTGGCGAATATGTGTTGTTCTTGTCTTAAATATTATCATCCAGTACCAACCTTCGATTGACTATTCTATTCCGTAAGCTTCCCTAGGCTAGTTCTGTACCACTCATAGGAAGTGAATGTTATACTTCTCATTCGGTGAACAAACAAACTCGATATCACATAGAGGAATTAGGTATGTTTAATTAATTTATGCAAGGTATCACCTATGGACAGTAAAAAGACTTTTTTTCCCATAAATTGATGAAAATCATCATCTTGTGGCCTCAGCCGAGATTGAACTCACTACACCTTTCCAGTATTCCTTATCTGTCATAGCTAATACTTTGATTGGTGTAGTTCATAATCTTGTCAAATAGCTGAATTCTTGATGCTTCGCTAGGGTTATCAAGGGTGTTTTTATCGTGACACCAACACTAAATGGATTGCCAACCAAGGCTCAGAGAGACTCCATTCACCTTCCTCTAAGAACAGGTTTGAATTCAGAGTTTTCCTTCTCCTAGACTAGTTGCCATCCAAGGCTATAGAACGCAGTCTGTCCTGCTATTTACCCATAGCTGGAGGGAGAAGAAAGAGGATTCACACCTTTCCCAAGGGTATTAGCACGTAAGTGAATGCAATGGATTCGACTGGAATTTGAACTCGGCTCTCCGATTCCTCAATCCAAGCCGCTATCCATTACTCCACCGTGCCTCCAATATAGGAGGATGGAAATATTCGCCCCCCCCAATTCATAAATGTTTTCATTGTGCAACAGAAACCTACCTGAAGAAGGCGTTGTTGTACAACAGCCGAAATCTAACAACGAAAATGAGGACACAAGATTTTTGTATTATACAGGTGGATAAATAGGTTATTATATACATTACTGACGTCATACGCCTACGCCTTTTATTCTGAAAACAATGCTTAATAAGTGATTTACAAGTCAGCTACTGACAATCGTTCCAGTGAAACAAAGTTGATATCAAGGACAATTGGAAAATTTAACAATTACGTATACAGAAGGCGAGTTTTTATAGTACTATTAACAAGTCAGCATAAAACAAACTGTGTCCCTAACGTATATAAACTCCGATATAATTAGCTACTAAAAATGTCACCTAGAATATAATAAAGCAAGAAACGTAACAATTAGCGACATACATAAAACCATAGATATGGTAATTTTCTATGCTATGTATAGATGTGGCACAAGGCCGTAAGTAGAGAGTACCCAGTGTGAATCGAACACTTTATTCAGTCGTAATTGTTCTACAACACGTCAAAGTGCCCACAGTCCTGTGTATGACGATAAACTACATCCGGTAGCAAGGCCTCTGATAGGGTGATTGGAGGTTTTGAGTAGCATGAAACCGCCTCTTAATTGCTGTTGTTCACAGATCCACCCTACCCCGGGTGGTAGCGCTTGTTATGGTCCTAGCTATGAGCCAATACTGAACCTCCAAACAACAAGAAATCACTATGAAAGTATAAAAATACTTTTTTTTATAGTAAAATTACAAGTAATGCATTTTTATATAAAAAATTACTACCAATACATATGTAAAGTAAAATTACTAATAATACATACTGTCATGTGTCCTTACCTACGACTACAGAATGAACTCTCCATAACACTATGTATACTACGCCTCTCAAGAGAGAAGGACGATTCAAGCCGAGCTTCTCGGCTTGACGGTCGAACTTTCTGCCTCTGGGCAGAAAGGAACCCGGACGAGGTTCCGCCGAAGGGCAGAATCTCGTTCGGGGTGAATGACCCTACCTGATCTCGTTTTTACGAGTTATACGGGCATATTTTGGCTGAGCCTACGGGCTCAGGAAACCCACGATAAAAATGACCTTGTGTCGCATGCAACCCTCGTGGGGGGGTGGCTAGATACTGATTCAAGCCGAGCTTCTCGGCTTGACGGTCGAACTTTCTGCCTTTTGGGCAGAAAGGAACTCGGACGAGGTTCCGCCGAAGGGCAGAATCTCGTTCGGGGTGAATGACCTACCCGATCTCGTTTTTACGGGTTATACGGGCATATTTTTGGCTGAGCCTACGGGCTCGGGAAACCCACGATAAAATGAATGCAACCCTCGTGGGGGGGTGGCTAGATACTGATTCAAGCCGAGCTTCTCGACTTGACGGTCCAACTTTCTGCCTCGGAGCAGAAAGGAACCCGGACGAGGTTCCGCCGAAGGGCAGAATCTCGTTCGGGGTAAAGACCCACCCGATCTCGTTTTTACGAGTTCTACGGGCATTTTTTGGCTTCTCGACTCAGGACACCCGGTCGAACTTGTGTGCATGCAACCCTCGTGGGTGGGTGGCTAGATACTGATTCAAAGCTTCTCGACTTGACGGTCGAACTTTCTGCCTCTGAGCAGAAAGGAACCCGGACGAGGTTCAGCCGAAGGGCAGAATCTCGTTCGGGGTAAATGACCTACCCGATCTCGTTTTTTACGAGTCATACGGGCATATTTTTGGCTGAGCCTACGGGCTCAGGAAACCCACGATAAAAAATGACCTTGTGTCGCATGCAACCCTCGTGGGGGGTGGCTAGATACTGATTCAAGCTGAGCTTCTCGACTTGACGGTCGAACTTTCTGCCTTCTGAGCAGAAAGGAACCCGGACGAGGTTCCGCCGAAGGGCAGAATCTCGTTCGGGGAAAATGACCTACCTGATCTCGTTTTTGCGAGTTATGCGGGCATATTTTGGCTGAGCCTACGGGCTGGGAAACCCACGATAAAAATGACCTTGTGTCGCATGCAACCCTCGTGGGGGGTGGCTAGATACTGATTCAAGCCGAGCTTCTCGACTTGACGGTCGAACTCTCAGCCTCTGAGCAGAAAGGAACCCGGACGAGGTTCCGCCGAAGGGCAGAATCTCGTTCGGGGGAAATGACCTACCCGATTTCGTTTTTACGAGTTATACGGGCATATTTTTGGCTGAGCCTACGGGCTCAGGAAACCCCGATAAAAAATGACCTTGTGTCGCATGCAACCCTCGTGGGGGGTGGCTGAATACTGATTCAAGCCAGCTTCTCGACTTGACGGTCGAACTTTCTGCCTCTGAGCAGAAAGGAACTCGGACGAGGTTCCGCCGAAGGGCGGAATCTCGTTCGGGGAAATGACCTACCCGATCTCGTTTTTTACGAGTCATACGGGCATATTTTTGGCTGAGCCTACGGGCTCAGGAAACCCACGATAAAAATGACCTTGTGTCGCATGCCACCCTCGTGTGGGTGGCTAGATACTGATTCAAGCCGAGCTTCTCGGCTTGACGGTCGAACTTTCTGCCTCTGGGCAGAAAGGAACTCGGACGAGGTTCCGCCGAAGGGCAGAATCTCGTTCGGGGTGAATGACCTACCCGATCTCGTTTTTACGAGTTATACGGGCATATTTTTTGGCTGAGCCTACGGGCTCAGAAACCCACGATAAAAATGACCTTGTGTCGCATGCAACCCTCGTGGGGGGGTGGCTAGATACTGATTCAAGCCGAGCTTCTCGACTTGACGGTCCAACTTTCTGCCTCTGAGCAGAAAGGAACCCGGACGAGGTTCCGCCGAAGGGCAGAATCTCGTTCGGGGTAAATGACCTACCCGATCTCGTTTTTTACGAGTTATACGGGCATATTTTTGGCTGAGCCTACGGGCTGGAAACCCCGAAAAATGACCTTGTGTCGCATGCAACCCCTCGTGGGGGGTGGCTAGATACTGATTCAAGCCGAGCTTCTCGACTTGACGGTCAAACTCTCTGCTTTTGAGCGAGGAAAGGAACCCGGACGACCTTGTTCCGCCGAGGGCAGAACTGATTCTCGTTCGGGAAAAAAGGAACCCGGACGAGGTTCCGCCGAACCGAATCTCGTTTT
Source organism: Acanthosepion pharaonis (assembly GCA_903632075.3). Classification (NCBI taxonomy): domain Eukaryota; kingdom Metazoa; phylum Mollusca; class Cephalopoda; order Sepiida; family Sepiidae; genus Acanthosepion; species Acanthosepion pharaonis. Next base: position 1,738,309 of record CAHIKZ030003722.1, read on the forward strand.
TGATCTCGTTTTTTAGGTATACGGGCATTTTTGGCTGAGCCTACGGGCTCAGGAAACCCACGATAAAAATGACCTTGTGTCGCATGCAACCCTCGTGGGGGGTGGCTAGATACTGATTCAAGCCGAGCTTCTCGACTTGACGGTCGAACTCTCTGCTTTTGAGCAGAAAGGAACCCGGACGAGGTTCCGCCGAAGGGCAGAATCTCGTTCGGGGAAAATGACCTACCCGATCTCGTTTTGCGAGTTATATGGGCATTTTTGGCTGAGCCTACGGGCTCAGGAAACCCACGATAAAAACGACCTTGTGTCACATGCAGCCCTCGTGGGGGGTGGCTAGATACTGATTCAAGCCGAGCTTCTCGACTTGACGGTCGAACTCTCTGCTTTTGAGCGAAAGGAACCCGGACGAGGTTCCGCCGAAGGGCAGAATCTCGTTCGGGGTGAATGACCTACCCGATCTCGTTTTTACGAGTTATACGGGCATTTTTTGGCTGAGCCTACGGGCTCAGGAAACCCCGATAAAAATGAACTTGTGTCGCATGCAACCCTCGTGGGGGGTGGCTGAGATACTGATTCAAGCCGAGCTTCTCGACTTGACGGTCGAACTTTCTGCCTCTGAGCAGAAAGGAACCCGGACGAGGTTCCGCCGAAGGGCAGAATCTCGTTCGGGGTGAATGACCCCTACCGATCTCGTTTTTACGAGTTATACGGGCATATTTTTGGCTGAGCCTACGGGCTCAGGAAACCCACGATAAAAAAAAGACCTTGTGTCGCATGCAACCCTCGTGGGGGGGCTGAATACTGATTCAAGCCGAGCTTCTCGACTTGACGGTCGAACTCTCTGCCTCTGAGCAGAAAGGAACCCGGACGAGGTTCCGCCGAAGGCAGAATCTCGTTCGGGGTGAATGACCTACCCGATCTCGTTTTACGAGTTATACGGGCATTTTTGGCTGAGCCTACGGGCTCAGGAAACCCACGATAAAAACGACCTTGTGTCACATGCAACCCTCGTGGGGGGTGGCTAGATACTGATTCAAGCAGAGCTTCTCGACTTGACGGTCGAACTCTCTGCCTCTGAGCAGAAAAGGAACCCGGACGAGGTTCCGCCGAAGGGCAGAATCTCGTTCGGGGTGAATGACCTACCCGATCTCGTTTTACGAGTTCTACGGGCATTTTTTTGGCTGAGCCTACGGGCTCAGGAAACCCACGATAAAAATGACCTTGTGTCACATGCAACCCTCGTGGGGGGGGCTAGATACTGATTCAAGCCGAGCTTCTCGACTTGACGGTCGAACTCTCTGCCTCTGAGCAGAAAGGAACCCGGACGAGGTTCCGCCGAAGGGCAGAATCTCGTTCAGGGTGAATGACCTACCCGATCTCGTTTTTACGAGTTCTACGGGCATTTTTTGGCTGAGCCTACGGGCTCAGGAAACCCACGATAAAAATGACCTTGTGTCGCATGCAACCCTCGTGGGGGTGGCTGAATACTGATTCAAGCCGAGCTTCTCGACTTGACGGTCGAACTTTCTGCCTCTGAGCAGAAAGGAACGGACGAGGTTCCGCCGAAGGGCAGAATCTCGTTCAGGGAAAATGACCTACCCGATCTCGTTTTTACGAGTTATACGGGCATATTTTTTGGCTGAGCCTACGGGCTCAGGAAACCCACGATAAAAATGACCTTGTGTCGCATGCAACCCTCGTGGGGGGGTGGCTAGATACTGATTCAAGCCGAGCTTCTCGACTTGACGGTCGAACTTTCTGCCTCTGAGCAGAAAGAACCCGGACGAGGTTCCGCCGAAGGGCAGAATCTCGTTCGGGGTGAATGACCTACCCGATCTCGTTTTTACGAGTTATACGGGCATATTTTTGGCTGAGCCTACGGGCTCAGAAACCCCGATAAAAACGACCTTGTGTCCCATACAGCCCTCGTGGGGGGTGGCTGAATACTGATTCAAGCCGAGCTTCTCGACTTGACGGTCGAACTTTCTGCCTCTGAGCGAAAGGAACCCGGACGAGGTTCCGCCGAAGGGCAGAATCTCGTTCGGTGAAAATGACCAACCCGATCTCGTTTATACGAGTTCTACGGGCATTTTTTGGCTGAGCCTACGGGCTCAGGAAACCCACGATAAAAACGACCTTGTGTCACATGCAACCCTCGTGGGGGGGTGGCTAGATACTGATTCAAGCCGAGCTTCTCGACTTGACGGTCGAACTTTCTGCCTCTGAGCAGAAAGGAACCCGGACGAGGTTCCGCCGAAGGGCAGAATCTCGTTCGGGGAAAAATGACCTACCCGATCTCGTTTTTACGAGTTATACGGGCCTTTTTTGGCTGAGCCTACGGGCTCAGGAAACCCACGATAAAAAATGACCTTGTGTCGCATGCAACCCTCGTGGGGGGTGGCTAGATACTGATTCAAGCCGAGCTTCTCGACTTGACGGTCGAACTTTCTGCCTCTGAGCAGAAAGGAACCCGGACGAGGTTCCGCCGAAGGGCAGAATCTCGTTCGGGGAAAAATGACCTACCCGATCTCGTTTTTGCGAGTTATATGGGCATTTTTGGCTGAGCCTACGGGCTCAGGAAACCCACGATAAAAAAATGACCTTGTGTGCATGCAACCCTCGTGGGGGGTGGCTGAATACTGATTCAAGCCGAGCTTCTCGACTTGACGGTCGAACTCTCTGCTGAGCAGAAAGGAACGGAGAGTTTCGCCGAAGGGCAGAATCTCGTTCGGGGAAAATGACCAACCCGATCTCGTTTATACGAGTTATACGGGCATATTTTGGCTGAGCCTACGGGCAGGGAAACCCCCGATAAAAATGACCTTGTGTGTCATGCAACCCTCGTGGGGGTGGCTAGATACTGATTCAAGCCGAGCTTCTCGACTTGACGGTCGAACTTTCTGCCTCTGAGCAGAAAGGAACCCGGACGATGTTCCGCCGAAGGGCAGAATCTCGTTCGGGGGAAAATGACCTACCCGATCTCGTTTTTTACGAGTCATACGGGCATATTTTGGCTGAGCCTACGGGCTCAGGAAACCCACGATAAAAATGACCTTGTGTCGCATGCAACCCTCGTGGGGGTGGCTGAATACTGATTCAAGCCGAGCTTCTCGACTTGACGGTCGAACTTTCTGCCTCTGAGCAGAAAGGAACCCGGACGAGGTTCCGCCGAAGGGCAGAATCTCGTTCGGGAAATGAATCAACCCGATCTCGTTTTACGAGTTCTACGGGCATTTTTCTGAGCCTACGGGCTCAGGAAACCCACGATAAAACGACCTTGTGTCGCATGCAACCCCCTCGTGGGGGGTGGCTAGATACTGATTCAAGCCAGGCTTCTCGACTTGACGGTCGAACTTTCTGCCTCTGAGCAGAAAGGAACCCGGACGAGGTTCCGCCGAAGGGCAGAATCTCGTTCGGGAAAATGACCAACCCGATCTCGTTTATACGAGTTCTACGGGCATATTTTGGCTGAGCCTACGGGCTCAGGAAACCCACGATAAAAACGAACTTGTGTCACATGCAACCCTCGTGGGGGTGGCTAGATACTGATTCAAGCCGAGCTTCTCGACTTGACGGTCGAACTTTCTGCTTTTGAGCAGAAAGGAACCCGGACGAGGTTCCGCCGAAGGGCAGAATCTCGTTCGGGGAAAATGACCTACCGATCTCGTTTTTTACGAGTCATACGGGCATTTTTGGCTGAGCCTACGGGCTCAGGAAACCCACGATAAAAATGACCTTGTGTCGCATGCAACCCTCGTGGGGGGTGGCTAGATACTGATTCAAGCCGAGCTTCTCGACTTGACGGTCGAACTCTCTGCTTTTGAGCAGAAAGGAACCCGGACGAGGTTCCGCCGAAGGGCAGAATCTCGTTCGGGTGAATGACCTACCCGATCTCGTTTTTACGAGTTATACGGGCATTTTTGGCTGAGCCTACGGGCTCCAGGAATCCCCGATAAAACTCGACCTTATGTCACATGCAACCCCTCGTGGGGGTGGCTGAATACTGATTCAAGCCGAGCTTCTCGACTTGACGGTCGAACTCTCTGCCTCTGAGCAGAAAGGAACCCGGACGAGGTTCCGCCGAAGGGCAGAATCTCGTTCGGGGTGAATGACCTACCCTGATCTCGTTTTTACGAGTCATACGGGCATATTTTGGCTGAGCCTACGGGCTCAGGAAACCCACGATAAAAACTCGACCTTGTGTCACATGCAACCCTCGGGGAATACTGATTCAAGCCGAGCTTCTCGACTTGACGGTCGAACTTTCTGCCTCTTAGCAGAAAGGAACCCGGACGAGGTTCCGCCGAAGGGCAGAATCTCGTTCGGGGTGAATGACCAACCCGATCTCGTTTTTACCGAGTATACAGGCGTTTTTTGGCTGAACCTACGGGCTCAGGAAACCCACGATAAACTCGGCCTTGTGCCACATGCAACCCTCGTGTGGGGTGGCTAGATACTGATTCAAGCCGAGCTTCTCGACTTGACGGTCCGAACTTTCTGCCTCTGAGCAGAAAGGAACCCGGACGAGGTTCCGCCGAAGGGCAGAATCTCGTTCGGGGAAAATACCCTCAACCCGATCTCGTTTTTACAGGTTATACGGGCGTTTTTTTTTGGCTGAGCCTACGGGCTCGGGAAACCCCGATAAAAATCGACCTTGTGTCGCATGCAACCCTCGTGGTGGGGGGGCTAGATACCGATTCAAGCCGAGCTTCTCGACTTGACGGTCGAACTTTCTGCCTCGGGCAGAAAGGAACCCGGACGAGGTTCCGCCGAAGGGCAGAATCTCGTTCGGGGAGAATGACCAACCCGATCTCGTTTATACGGGTTATACGGGCATTTTTGGCTGAACCTACGGGCTCGAAACCCACGATAAACTCGGCCTTGTGCCACATGCAACCCTCGTGGAGGGGTGGCTGAATACTGATTCAAGCCGAGCTTCTCGACTTGACGGTCGAACTTTCTGCCTCTGAGCGAAAGGAACCCGGACGAGGTTCCGCCGAAGGGCAGAATCTCGTTCGGGGAAATGACCAACCCGATCTCGTTTATACGGGTTATACGGGCATTTTTGGCTGAGCCTACGGGCTCAGGAAACCCATGATAAACTCGGCCTTGTGCCATGCAACCCTCGTGGGGGGTGGCTAGATACCAATTCAAGCTGAGCTTCTCGACTTGACGGTCGAACTTTCTGCCTCTGAGCAGAAAGGAACCCGGACGAGGTTCCGCCGAAGGGCAGAATCTCGTTCGGGGAGAATGACCAACCCGATCTCGTTTATACGGGTTATACGGGCATTTTTTGGCTGAGCCTACGGGCTCGGGAAACCCACGATAAACTCGGCCTTGTGCCACATGCAACCCTCGTGGGGGGGGGTGGCTAGATACCAATTCAAGCCGAGCTTCTCGACTTGACGGTCGAACTTTCTGCCTCTGAGCAGAAAGGAACCCGGACGAGGCTCCGCCGAAGGGCAGAATCTCGTTCGGGGAGAATGACCCTCGTGGGGGTGGCTAGATACCGAATCGAATCGAACTGATAATAGTTCACTCCAGACCAGACTGACAGTCATACTAACACCTTCCACATATTGTATTATTATTTCATGTAACATACGTTCATTATTTCTACACTTGTGTTCGTGTTTTTCTTCCTTGGTCCTAACCTGCACCATGGCACATACTTATAGTAAAATTACCAACAATACAATTTTAAGGCAAAATTATTATAAATTTTATATTCAGACATAACAACCGTACATTTTATAGCAGAATTGCCAAAAATACATTTTATACCAAAACGTTCAGCAACAAATTTTATCTGTAGTTGAATGCATGCAGTTGTCTTTTAAAATCTATTTACTTCAAGTCATAAAATTGTCTCCAAAGTATTTAGATTTCGGTATTAAATAACCCAGTGAATTTGATATGCCGCTAAACAAAACCAACCAAAACATAATAAATTCATTTGGATCCATAAAATTGTATTCAAAATATTCAGAATTCGGCATTAAATAAACCATAATGGTTGATGTGCCGCTAAATAAATCAACTAACCAATTTGTATATAATAGTTGCGCATAGAAGTGTTTTTCAACAACGTAAAAGCAGGTGAATAAACCTGGATTCACAAACGTAACAACTGGTAATGAGAAAAAAAACCCAAAAAACAAAACAGCATATAAGGACTTAACAGTCACCAGCAGGTAAAACGGAATTGATAGACCGAGTTAGAATCCCAATATTGTCTGCGTCTGTTCATTTCATACACATGTCATTATGAAAAGTCAAGTATTCAATGTAACATTGTTGGTATTGTATACTAATTTTCGCTCTATACAAAACCCAATAGCCACAGAAGCTAAAGGTTTCTTGAGCGTGGAATTGGTGTTCATGTAGAAAAGGTAACAGTTGACCCTAGACTTGAAGAGGTCAAGATTTTATTGATCAGGAAAACATCCTGTTGGGCGTATGAAGAAGCTGTCCAATTGCTTCCTGTTAATGCAATACGATGATTCATCCTTGTATATGCGGCGTGGAGAGTCCGAAATGCGCATGTCAGTGTTTGTTAAAACCAAAGAATGAGCATGTCAGAAAAACTGCCATGGAAATATCGATAGATTTGTTAGTTATGTTTCACGCTATAACCCAATGGGTTATTTAATGATGACAATATTATTATTGATGGTAATAATTTTTCTTTTTCAAAAATTTACCGCTGGTAATAATATATTGTAGAGAATATGTTTTTCTTCAATAATATATTGCTGGTAAAATTTCCCCCCAAAAGTATTGCTGGTAAAATTTTCCCCCAAAAGTATTGCTGGTAAAATTTCCCCCCAAAATATTGCTGGTAAAATTTCCCCCCAAAAGTATTGCTGGTTTTAAAACCTATTTTTATACTTTCATAGTGTTTTGACGCTTTTTGGGGAGTTAACTATTTGCCTATAGCTGGAACCCTGACAGGTACTACCACTCCAGGCCAGGGTGGACCTGGGAACACAAGCAATTAAGTTTCCCCGCTCCTCAAAACCTCCTGACCAAAGGCCTGGCTGTCGGATGTAGTTTATCGTCTTACCCAGGACGCGGGTGTAGTTTATCGTCATACCCAGGGAGGAATATCGATAGAGTAGCGAGGGATTTGCAAACTATCGTCTATGAGAAAAGAGCTGTACGGTGGAAAGCAATTCCTTACCAACAAGGTGGCGTCGACGCTTTTGGACACAAATAAGGAATGGGAAGCTCCGACCGAGATTAGGCAGTAATGCTCAAGAGGTGTCAAATATATTCTGGAGCGGTACAATGAACAGACCATTTTCCAGGATCTTTATCAATAGCTATTATATGTGCGTTCTACTAAAGATCTGGGGTGAGCTTCGGTCCCAATAGACGTTCGAGGCAAAGAACCTCTTGGCGAGATTACCCGTCCACCAAGAAAGTTGAAAGTTCACGGTGATGGTAGATCGTTACAAGTTTGTTTTAGGACGTATTGTTATTTTACAAACCAGTGCTTCTCCCATTGAGCCACCAGGGTTAGGTCAGACGTGAGATCAGCTTCTAGGTTTTTGTTGTAGCCTAGGGAAGGTTACTGAATAAAATAATCACACGAAGGTTGGTAATGAACGATAATACTTAGGACAAGAACAACACATATAAGATTCGTTAGCGGCGTGTATAAGTAGTAGTCAACTGCTAGAAGTGAATCAAGTGATTTCCACAATGAATCTATAACTGCAGGATATCTACCAAGCGCCTCACGCGGTCAGATGTGACACAAAACCGAATTTTATGTGGGATATTCGAGCCCGTAGGCTCGGCCAAAAATTCCCCGTAGACCCCGTATAAAACGAGGTTGGGTACCTGTTACCAGAGACGAAACTATACCCTTCGACATAGCCTCGTCTGTGGATCCTCTTCGCCTGGAAGTAGAGAGTTTGACCTGCACAGCTGGAGACGAATCCTTAACTGCAGGATATCTACCAACCGCCTCACGCGGTCAGATGCAGCACAAGGCCGAATTTAATGTGGGGTATCCGAAACCGTAGGCTCGGCCAAAAATTCTCCGTAGACCCTGTATAAAACGGGGTCGGGTTGCTGTTTCCCGAAACGAGACTCTGCCCTTCGACATAGCCTCATTTGGGGATCCTCTCTGCTGGGAGCTAGAGAGTTTGGGCAGCAAAACTGGAGTCGAATCCCTGACTGCAGACTAACATACATTATTTACTACTGTATTTATGTGAATGGGGACATGATCGTCCGTAGTTATACCACAACCGTTTTAGTCTCTAGATTTTTGGTGACGTACCCGTGAGAGCTGAGAGAACAGAGAGTAGGCGAATGAAGGCTCCTCTCGATTAATTCTAACCTTTAAGGGAGAAAAGATATATTCTTATGGTTATGGTCCGATTCCTTGTACCACAGTGATAGTCCAAGGTAGAACCAATAAAGAAGAACTCCAACACGGATATGGAATAACACAGATATATTACAAACAGGAATATATACAGAGAAGGGTTAGTAGTAATCAGTGTTAGTAGTAATTGTCTGAACGCGACTCTGTTTCGGTCTGCCTCTGACTGACTGACAGACTCCTGACGGACTTCACTCCAGATTTCAGACTGAACAGTATTTAGTCACACCCCCACGAGGGCATCATGTGGCACAAAGACGGTTTAACGTGGGATCTCCGGGCCCGTGGACTCGGCCAAAAAATTCGGGTTCCTCCCCGCGCGAAGGCAGAGAGTTCAACCGATCAGCCGGTCAGTCCGACTTCAGACTGAACGGTATTTAGTCACCCCACCCCCGACGAGGGAATCATGTGGCACAAGGCCGGTTTAACGTGGGTTCTCCGAGCCCCAAAAATATGCCCTTTGAACTCGTATAAACGGGTTTAGGGTCGGTTTACCTCCCCGAAAGAGACTCCGCCTTTCGGCGTAGCCTCGTTCGGGTTCCTCCCCGCCCGAAGGCAGAGGGTTCACCCGATCAGCCGGTCGTCTGACTTCAGACTGAACAGTATTTATCACCCCACGACGAGGGCGTCATGTGGCACAAGGCCGGTTTAACATGGGATCTCCAGGCCCGTGGGCTCGCCAAAAATATGCCGCTTTGAACCCGTATAAACGGGTTCAGGGTCAGTTTACCTCCCGAAAGAGACTCCGCCTTTCGGCGTAGCCTCGTTCAGGTTCCTCCCGCCCGAAAGCAGAGAGTTCAACCTATCAGCCGGTCAGCCGGTCGCCCGACTTCAGGCTGAAGTCGCTGCTTCCTCTTGAGGCGCAGTATTTATTACGTATGGAATAGTCCATTATGTTATGTAAGGGTATGTATGGGTAAGGTCCCATAACATTTATTTTCCCATTTTCGCAAATGACTGTTGTGTGATAAACAAACTTTTGGCCGGATTAAACAGGTTAAATTTACAACGCGAATTATGATTTTCAATAAAAAGATTAAACATTTATTAAAAAATCGCTACTGGTAGCAAACTACCGGCATATGGAACGAGAATAAATTAAGTAAGCAAAAGTGCAATAGGCCTATGCCAAGTATGCGCCTTTTCGCCAATTTTTAATATCAACAGCGTGGCAAGCCTTAGACAACTAGAAGTTTCACTATGAGCTTTTATTGTTTAACACAAATTTAGCAACGTAAGACATACCGTATTGATGGCAGGAAATCCTACAAAATGTAGGAAAAGGCAACAGGAAGAAAGGACTGATCATTAATTGTAAGGAGACAAAATACATGGTTGTCTGCTAGAGACCAAGCTTTGTGATTGCAAAGATCAAGTAAGTCCAGGAATCTGGGAAGTCTTTTAACAGACGACGGAAAACATAAAACGGAAATGTCATGTCGCATTGGAATCATGAAAGCTGCTATTCCGAAAGTTAAATAAAGTTTTAAGAAATAGACAAAAATCGTTGGAAACAAAAAGTAAAGAGCACTGAACTGCTATATAACATAAATTCTAATGTAGAATCTATCTCTATCTATAAAAGGCAGGATGTGTGTGTGTGTGTGTGTGTGTGTGTGATGAATGCAGGGCCGCAATTTTCGACAGATTTGCACCAAAATTTATATGCCCATGCTCCAAGGTAGCGGGAAGGCCAAGACCGACTTTGCATTTCCCAACTCCCATCGATAGTCGAAATAGTCGATTTTTTTCATGCTTCTACGGCAGTTTTCATGTAGTTTGCGGCCATTTTCTACTGGCCAGAGTGAGAGCCTATAGCTGGCTGCCACGAATAGGAAGGAAGATTCTATTGGCCAGCGTGAGATCCAACAACTGACTGACACGAATGTTAACTAGCATGCTAGCATGGAAAAAGAAATCGATAGCTGCATTCGTCACAAGTGGGAAAAATTTAAATCTTACATGGCACTTTACTCCAATTGGTTCATTCGCTTGCTTAAACTCAACGTTGATTCTGATTCCGCAGAACTGGGTTGGGTGTGAAAAAGTATTTGTTGTTAACATTCTTTTTTCATTCGGTTTTTCCAGTTACGAGTCCTTTTTTTAAAGCTGATCGTTTTGTGTTTATTTTGTTTAGTTCTTTTTTCGTAACAGATTTAATGTTTAGTATAGATCTTAGAAAAACTTCGCAGTGTGAGATAGGCAAGAAGTAAGGCATGTAGCAACATCAGCACGGCAAAGGGCACTCCTTTAAAGGCAAGGAAGGGCAAAAATATTTTAAGTCAAGTGATAGCGATTGCTCTATTAGTCGTACGATTTTTGAATCAAGTCCGGGCAACGCCGTGCCATGCTGCTAGTCATATATATCTATAAGTCTACCCTTTGTTTATGCTTAGACTATTGTTGTTACATATGATCCAGTGCTCCTGCTATTTACCTTGATATCCTTGATAAAATCCAAAGAAGAATAAGCAATATTATCAGTCACTTTCTCACTGCAGTAAGATTGTCTCCCAGTGTCTCTTCTATAAATACTTTCATGGTAATTGTTCGAATGAGTTCTTTGCTTTGGTACCTAGAGTTTTTGAATTTAAGTGCAGTATTAGACAGGCGTCGAGATATCATCAATATACAATTGCGCTGGATAAGATATAGTCGTAAATTCTATGCTGACAGTTTCTTTTGTTGCATTTGATTACGGAGTGTCGCTCCGGTTCTATGCTTTTAAACCAACTAATCTGCAAAAATTTAAATGCAATGTCAATCGCTATCTATCCTCCTGACAGCTCTTTTGTCTTTCCACTTATTGCTAATGTTTTTCTTCCTAATTCCTCCAAACCCTGTCACCTTTTGTGTGCTAATGGCTGTACTGCATTGTTTGGGATGAAATTGATGAAAGAAATAGCAGGGAATTCAGGGAAATTTCTTTGCAGACAGAGAAGTACCTTGAGATAACGAATAACTGCTTCTACAGAAGAAAACTAAAGATGCCGTGGGCACAGCGTGTATGCAACGAAGGCATTTAAAGGAAAATGTAAGAGAAACGTTACTTATACATAGAATCCGAAAGAGACTGATGAAATATATGAGATACTTAATGAGAAAATAGGGCTAGAAGAATTTGAGCCTCATAGGACATATTACAAGCAAGAGGGACATAAACAGCGAGTAAACTTCTTAAATTCTTCTTTTATGTCCCATGTTCACTCAGGAAGTAGGCGATCATGGCTCTCCACTTCATCCTATCCCTTGTAGCTCTCAATAAATTTTGTCTTTTTGCTACTTCTCCAGACCATACTTAAGCCAAAGTATGTCACGCGTTGCTTTCCCCTGACCCTCTTTCCCTCTATCCACCCTGTGAGTATTAGATTTTCCGAGCCCTCCTTTCTCATTACATGTCCCAGAAATTTCAGCTGCCTTTTCCTCTTTGTTTGCATCCTCTCTAAAACCTCATCGTTGCTCATATGTTCGGTTCCTGGTATCCTTAGCAGCCTTCTGTAGAGCCATACCTCCGTTTCCTCGAGTCTCTTCTTCATCTTTGAGGAGACCGTCCAGCATTCGTTGCTGTAAAGGAGGACATATATCACGTAGCAGTTCAGTAATCTTTTCTTTGTTACCAACGAAATCGTCTTGTCTCGTAATACTCTGCCATGCGTCTTTTGCCATCCCAATACATCTTCGGATCTCAGCGACGCACTTACCGTCAGAACAGGAAAGGTAATAAAAAAGGCAAACATTGTTAAGATCTTTAAAGGGAAGTATATTGTGGATAGGCCACGATCTTTTCCCCTTCTATAAACATACAAATGTTAAAGTTTAAATATTATTGCACAATTGCGCATGGAGCATAAAGTAATCGAACTCTATATAGAGAATTCATTTTAATTTCAAGTAGGTTATATTTGCCGCGTGAATGAAGAAGTATTTTAATTGAAAGAAATAAGAAAACCTCTAAAATAATTTTAAATTATCTTGGATTAGTTAAATAAGTTTCCGGGAATACTATAAAACATGGAGAATTTAATAATGCTGATTTAATGTAGGTTATATATGGTGATGGTCGCCATTTTATTGTAAGGAAATATTCAGCATTCATTGACCGCGTAGTTAGTACTGCTGCCGGCTGAAATTTATAAAATAGTAGCAGTAGAGTCCGGCGTTGCCCGGGGATGTAATAGTAAGAGATAGATCAAGTATCGACCATCATAAAGACTGAAAAATAAAATTGACGAAGATTATTGTTTAAGGTTGACGGACACGCATGTCTTAATTATTTTTTTTTTTTTACGAATTGGTGAAAGCAAACTCAAACAAAAACATTGTTTTTTAATCGTTATGAGTCTACCGATTGAATAGAATAATTTTATAAACAATTGTCTTATAAATAGAATTTTTAAAGCATTCTAAAATAAAAGAAAAAATCTAAAAATGAAAAAAAAATGAAGTTTTATTTGAAAAGTTGAAAAATGTGAAATTCGATCCCATAATACAACACAACACACACACACACACACACACACACACACACACACACACACACACACACAACACAACCTAAAAAAAAAAGTATAACATGATATTTTGTTGAAATCGGTTTTGAAAATTTTGTGCAAAACAATTTGTTTTTTCCCATTTTTGGCGATCCGTATATATGAAGTTTTTTTGAAACACACACACACACAATATATAAACGTACACACACACACACACACACAAAAAAAAAACCTGGGTTTTATAATAAGTATTATTTCTCTTAAAATATTTCTTTCAAGAAAATAGGCATCTCAGGTCCCTTCTTTCCAGTATTGGCGAGGGCTTCTTTCCTAATTTTTTTTTTATTTGAAGTAGTGTGGAATGTCAACATCTTGATTTTTCATTCATTTGTTTGGGATAACTAATAGTAGTACATTTTCCTCTCCAGAATTTATCATAAGTCTGCTATTCTTCCATGCTTTGAATATTGCAGCCACATATGGTCCGGGGATCCTGCTGTATATTTACAGATTCTTGATGAAATCCAAAGAAGAATCCGTAATCTTATTGGTCCTGACCTGACATTTTAGCTTCATTCACTTTCTCGTCGCCGTAATGTATTTTTCCTGTGCCTTTTCTGTAAATACGTTAATGGTAATTGTTCGGATAAATACTTCGCTATGGTACCTAGATTTATGCATTTAAACACAGTACTAGATTGAAGCATGGTGGAGTAATGGATAGCGGCTCGGATTGAGGAATCCCATAGCCGAGTTCGAATTCCAGTCGAATACATTACATTCACTTACGTGGCAATGACATTGGAAAATGTATGAATCCTCTTCTTCTCCCCAACCCCGCTTTATGGGTAAATAGCAAGACAGACCGGGTTCTATACCCTTAGATGTCAACTGTTCTACTATAGAAAGAAATGGCAACCCACTGCGGTAACAAATTACCTCGTCAGTCATATATCGAAAGATACATGATCGCCTAAGCGTGTATCACGCATGGCACATAACTGACTGAATAGTAGCACATTTTTCTCTCCAGAATTTATCATGTCTACCATTTTTCTATGCTTTGAATGTTGCTGCCATATGTAATCCGGGGCTCTTGCTGTATTTTAGAGATTCATGGTGAAATCCAAAGAAGAATCAGCAATATTATTGGTCCTGACCTGGCATCTCGACTTCAGTCACTTTCTCTTCCTCGTAATATATCTTTCCTGTACCTTTTCTAAAAATATTTTCATCGTAATTGTTCGGATAAACACTTCGCTATGGTACCTAGACTTTATGAATTTAAACGCAGTGCTAGATTGGCGGTAATGTCGACCGTTGAAATGGTTAGATATAACCAATATATAATATATATATATATATATAAGTTATATGCTAACAGTAACATTTCTCTTGGTTCTTGTTTGGCTCTTCTGGCTCTTCTTCTTTCTCTTCTGGCTCCATAGTTTCCAGCCAACTTTTAAAAATTGGCAGCGCCAATCATTATTTAATGCATTCTTGATCTTTTTGCTCCTTATTAATATTTCTCTTTTTTCTTATTATTTCACGTTCAGTAAGCCCTTGTGTCTTAGTGGCTTTACTGCCTTACATGTCGCGAAATGATTTAAGAAATTAATTAAAGATTCTTTGAACTTTTTCTCAGTTTTTCTTAATTTTTAAATTAAGTAACGATTCCCTGAGCTAAATTGCTGATGATTCAGGGAGATGAGAAAAATGATACAGATTATGACAAAAATGAAAATAAGAGGTTAGCTAGCGTTTCTTTACCTTTTTACCGCTGTGGGGTCAATGAAAAATAGTTTTCATATCTCAAGGAACTCCTCATATACAAAAATTATTTTACACCATTATTTATATATATCTCTTTTATATTTTTATCTCTTTATATATATATATATATATATATATATATATATATATATATATATATATATATATATATATATATATATTTTATAGTAGTTGACAGTGCATGCCGATCCTCGAGTCAGTCCCTCAATGATACACGAATCCGCAACGCACAGGTCTTGTCTACTAACCAGTGAAGGCGTTTTCACACTAACGCCATATAGGCAACACCAAATACATTCAAGTACAATATATTCTTGCGGAACGCCTAGCGACCTCTTGCTGAATACTGGAGCACGATTTTAATGGAGCTAGAGCAAGATATAAGGTAGAAATGAATTAATTAGCTGAAGACAGAAAAAAAATTGTACTAGACAGGGAAGAATGAAAGCGGGAAAATCGGACTGTGGAAACGATAAGGCGACAAGAAAAAGAATGGATTTTGGAAGTTAAAAGATAGAAAGAAAGAAAAAAAAAGGATGAAAATAAGAGGCGGTTTCTAAATTCTTCTTTTATGTGCTGTGCGAAACGTAGGCGATCATGGCTTCATCCTATCCCTTGTAGCTCTCAATAAGTTTTGTCTTTTTGCCACTTCTCCAGACCCTACTTAAGCCAAAGTATATAACGCGTTGCTTTCCCCTGACCTTCTTTCCCTCTATCCGCCCTGTGAGTATCAGATTTTCCGAGCCCTTCTTTCTCAGGTATTTAACGACAATGAGAGTCGTATTGAAAATGAGTGTCGGAGTTTTGATAACGAAGACGACGAATTTTATGGATTTGAAGATGAATAAAATTTTAATGGTAATGGTGGTGGTTATGCGGCTTTAGGCACTTTCCTCACGCTGACACAATAATTATTTATTCTCAAGACCTCGGTCACGATGACTTGTGAGTTCGTGCTAGCACAACCATCGACGACTTTTGAACGGTTGGTTCCGTTTACCCATCGCCAAATACATTCAAGTGGTTGAACAATTTTATCATACTAATAAAGGATTTTCCGTACATGTGTACAAAAATAAAGGATATGCCGTACATGTGTACAAAAATTAAGAATGTAAATTTAAAGAAAAAAAAACCACCCAGATATGCATTAACCTATTTATCACTGTTTCTCGCGAAAGAGACCACTTGCTGAATCCTAGGGTTCAGGAGAACAACGGTTGAGAAACACTGGGTTAGATTGTCAGAAAGAAAAGAAAGATATTGTGAGAGAGACAGGCAGATGTGAAGGAGTTTGAAAGGAATACACACAAGAGGAAACGAAAGCAAGAGAGAGAAAGATATGAAATGAAAATGTTGGAGAATAAGTTTGAAAGATAGTTTACAGATAAAAACTGTACAGGGAGACAGAAAGAAATGAAAGAGTTCGGTAAGAGAAACGAAAAAAAACAAAAAAAAAACTAGAAACTAGAATAGAAAAATGGAAATTTTTTCAATGGTAACTTTACTGGTTTGTTCAATTGTAATAATTGCTTGATTTTTATTTTTTTTCTTAACTTTCGATATAATAAAGATTTTATAGGCTCGTGTTAACCAAAATAATACCTCATAAATATAGCCTAGGCTGTACCATTTACTAATAATTTTACTAATTTTGCTAATTACTATTTTTTTTTCCTGCTGTAACTGGGGTGAGTCTTATACAACCGTGCGTCAAGGGCACCTCGGCGTGGTGTAATGGTTAACCAGCTTGTGTTGCTAGATCAATTACTACTGAAAAGTGAGTTCGATCCTCATTAGATGCCCCATACTTTCGGCTTTGTGCCACATCTAAGCTACGCTTGGAAAATCTCTACACCCGTGCGTCTTATACGACGTCAAATACAGTAATTAACTGGAGACAGAAATAGTGAGTTGAAAAAAAAATGAGCTAGACAGGGAAGAATGAAAGAGGGAAAATCGAACTGTGGAAACGACAAGACGACAAGAATAAACAGAATGGATTTTGGAAATTAAAAAGATAGAAAGAAAGTATAAAAAATAAGGACGAAATAAGGCAACGAGGAAGCTGTAAAAAGAAGAATGGCGAAAAAAAGTTTTGAAAAGACAGAAAAGGGCAGCTAAAACGTTTGGAAAAAATGCGACGGTAAGTAGCAGACATAAAACGATCAGAAGCTAGATCTGGGAAAATGCCAACCTGACAGAAATCCCAGACGTTACAGCGCCAATGACAAGCCAAATGACAAGCTTATCCACTTAAGAAGTCATGTCCTCCAGCCTGATTCTTTTGAATTGGTCATAAGGTGAAAACAAATGTGACAGTTTTCCGCGGGCTCTCACTGGTCTTCTTTAATTCTACGATCAGTTAAAAGCAACGAAAAAAGTTACTTTTCTTGCTTTTGAAGAAAAAGGTTTTTGTTACCCCCGCCGGTATAGGGGAACAAAAAACATTTCTATCTCCTCATTGAAGGTTTTTATATCTATTAGCCAAACAACAAGTGCAATGCGAGTTAAACTGGGCACAATAATTGCGTCATATTTTATTCTACACTAACAAACGGTTCTAACACAGATATAGAGAAAACAAACAACTCCAAAGACTGGCATACACTCTCTTCAAGTACAAATCAGGATGTGATAAGCTGGGATAATTAATATGAGATATATATCCACTTGTCCTCAGAGATACCAAGTCACTTTTTCCTCAGATGGTTTTGTCTTTCTTTTATTTTCAAACTGAAGAAGTCAAAGAGAACACATATTTTCTGCAGCGAAACGCGTCTTTGATAAAAAAAAAAGTGTTTCATTTTACCCCATAAATTTTATCCTAGCTAGACTAATGAATTGATATGGCTAAACATTTGTAAATATAAAAATTGTACTTGATAGGATAAATATATATATAATATCTGCCTATACGTTTGCAAACACACCCATCTGCCATGGCAGCTAACAAATCCCTGTTAGAGGTGTTCGCTTAAACCAAAATCCCATGAGGTTTATACTGCAGCTATGCTTAGCAGACTTTATTTACAGTTTCTGGCAGAGAATGCGTCATTTGGCATGATCATTTTTTTCTTTTTTTAACAACGCCCGTATGCTCAATACCTCGGTCACGATGACTTGTGAGTTCGTGCTAGCACGGCTTTCGAACGGTTCCGTTTACCCAATTTCACTCACAAGAATCGGATTAAATTATGGTGAGATCCGATCCCGGATCTCATGACGAGAAAGTCAATGTTCTAACTACTCTGTTACGCGCCCATATATATATATATATATATATATATATATATATATATATATATATATATATATATATATATTATCCATTTATTAAAGAACTTTCGGTTTCAGGATATGAATATAGCAATATTTAGGAAATAAATCATAACCGAAATAGATCTTTAAGCTTTTGTATTTATTCATTTATTATTATTATAATGCTCTGTAATATACATTGGGCTCTCTTTGGATTAATGCCCTAGTTAGAATAATCCCTACCAGTCACATATTGCTTTTTATATATATATATATATATATATATATATATATATATATATATATATATAAAAAAAAAAATAGTAATATATAATATGGTGTTCTGATTGATATTTTTTATTTTTACAAAACAGTGCTCAATGTAAAACTGATTTCTGATTTCTGTATTTATTTATCCTAAATGAAGTTTGGTGTTGATTGAACCGCTTTTTGAACTCATGGCTCGTGCAACCTATATAGATTTTTATGTTTTCGGGATTGTCAATAGATGAGATATTGCAATGGTATACTAATGATTACGTGCGACATTTTGTAGAGGACAGTTATGAGAAACCTTCCAGATGTCGTGTTCCGTTAGGAAGTGGCCGATTTTAAATTTCCGTAACCTCATACCTCTTAATAAGATTTGTTTTTTACCATCCATTCAATTCCTTGTTCTGTTATACTTTGCATGAGCTTTTTTTTTAGATAGGTTAATCGCTTTTTTTATCACCGTCACTCATGCTTTAGCATAGCCTGAGAGTATCAAATTCTCCAAACCTTCTTTTCTGAATATGTTCCAGAAATTTCTATTGTCTCTTTCTGATTCTAAATATAAGCATCCTTTCTGTTTCCGTTTACCTTAAAACTTTCTTTTAGTACTTAGATGTTCAATCCATGGTATACTCAGCATCCTTTTGTGGAACCTAATATCTGTTGCCGTTCGTCTCTTCTTCATGTGTGAGGGGATTGTCTAGCATTTAATTCCTTATAGAAGAATCAATGTTCATAATATTTCGATGCTCTTCCTGTTTCTTGATACTTTGATTAACTTTTGGGGAACATTTTTTGCCGCTATTCCAATGCCTCTTCCTATTTCGGTGCAACTTTTTTCGTTCTCCAATAAAAAAAAAGAATTTCTCAGATATTAAACTTATCAAATTCATAGTTTTCATCGTGAGATATTCCTTTTGATTACAACTATGTGTTCTGTCTTACAATAAACGTTTAGTAATTACTTCTCGCTTTCGTTTACTAAATTCTGTAGGAATTCCTGCAGTTTCTTTCTGTCTCTGCTATCAACTGTGTATCGTCTGCATTATCTTATGTTGTTAAGATTGTATTCGCCGATAATAAATTCTTATAGGACTTCTAATGCTCTCAGGATAGCATTGCTGTAAATGCTCTTTAACATTTTTTCTAAACCATGGATTAATTTGCATATCAGAGAACTAATATCGATATTCATTTTATTAAAAATACAATTATGACACAAGACCGAACAGTGGGAAAGGTGTTGAGGCTGGTCTTCACTATCTATCTTATTCCTAGCTAATTTGATTCAGAGCCCATTCACTTGTTACAATTTGCGCATTCACCACAAAAATCCTCCACACACCATAATACCGCATCCTATCAAGGGGACCTACAAAACGCACCACAGAATTTTAAAAAATTAATGACAATACATATTTCGTAGATAAGAATCTATTATTTAACAATGATAGGAGGGGTATGAGACCCAAAATAAACTAAATATCAAACAAGGTAAAATAAATATAACTGATGTTAGTAGGACCCGTCCGACCCTTAAAAAAGAAAGGTCGTTAAAAAGTTCATTCAAAATATCAGAGAACTGATATCTTGAATCAACTGTTCACAGTTCTTGTCAATTGATTTAATTCTTGAAACTTTCGAATGACGTCATTTATTGTCAAGAATCAACGTCCAATTTCGATGTGATCCGGTGATGTCTTCATACCTACTATTTTACAATGTAATACGTGAGTAATAGACACACAGTCTGCAGGTAATACGATGATGCATTTTCTATTATAAAAATGCTTAACCTTTAACGAAAGTCAAATACTATAACATTAATAAGAGGTAAAGTAAAACATTATCCTCACTCATTACAAGGATTTTAAGCTTCTTGAGCGTGCTTTTAGAGAGAAAGCAGACGATGCGTTGGTCTCTTGCTTAATTTTTAAATTTGGAAAAATATTTTTGGTACGTTTTGATCTGTGGTAAAACAGCTGCGTTTGTTTTTCGTCCAAAACCAATAAAAGAGTTTCCCTCCAAATTCCGAGAAGTGTGTTTGGAGCCTACCTGTAGGTTATTTAATGGGGTCCTTGAATTTGATTTGCGTAGTCGACGAATAGCTAATACAGGAATCCAGGTTGTCCCGGCTCAGAAAGAAAACAACATAGAATAAATTTGACAACACTAGATGAAAATTCAAAGGAACAACGTCGTTCCCATATCAAGGGAAAAGTATTCGGTTGGTGTGTTTGATCTATTCTTCACTGTTACCATGGACATTG
The DNA here is from genome assembly GCA_903632075.3 of Acanthosepion pharaonis. NCBI lineage: Eukaryota > Metazoa > Mollusca > Cephalopoda > Sepiida > Sepiidae > Acanthosepion > Acanthosepion pharaonis. The sequence goes on from CAHIKZ030003722.1 coordinate 1,758,798, forward strand.
CATCGAAAAGTGTACCAAATTATTATTTGAAATCTATTCAGAGAAGTATTTCTATTTTTCTTCACTTTATGTAGTTTTCTTTTCTGATGAAATTCAGCACTATAATTTTAATTGTAAAAAGGCATATTTCATTTTCCAAATTTTAATTTTAATAAAACATTTACGCAAATGGTCGTAAATTTGTTATAAATGAGCGACTCATTTAACGCGCAAAACACTTAATTTCTCTAATACTTTTATTGTATGTTAAGAATAAAATTTTCGTATATTTTTTAAACTCGGCTTCTATTGTCTTTTTTTGTGAGCCCATACAACTTATTGTTACCTCAAACATTTGTTTTTTTACCAAAAAAAAAAAAATCTTGTATCATAACACAGATATGTTATGGCGAAAGTGCAGATAATTTTTGACTTGTACTATATGTCATTAAATGACGCACTTTATAGTTAATGAATAAAATGCGTCCGAAATGTTAAATAACTAATTCATTAAGTTGAAATAGGCACCATGTTAATGAATGACTATTCTCGACCGTACATCTAAATTCTTGATCCCATCTTTGAAAAAAAAATTATCATCCATTGATGTGATAAATCCTTCGTTTACCTATTCCGGATTGGAGAATATTTTGCGCATGAAAATCTCAAAATGCTTCCATAAGTGATAATCAATAGGATAGATATCTGGTGAATATGGAGGAAGAGGCAAAATTTCACAATTCAGGCTATGCACCTTTGGGACAGTTTACTGATAAGCGTGCGGCTGTGCGTTGTCATGTAGCAAAATTGGGCCATCTCTGTTCATAAGTTCAGGATGTTTCTTTTTCATTTTTTCGTGCATACACTCAATTTCTTCACAGTAGCTTTCATTGTTTTCTCTTGAGACAATAGTGAATAACCCCTTTGAAAGACCACCATACAGTAACCATTAATTTTTTGTGATGTACTTTATCAAGAAATTTTAAATAATCTATAAAACATTGCTTTGGATACTGTGGTCACATTAGGTGTACTTCACCTGCAATATATATATAACGATTCTTGATAAAGTACAAAGAAGAATCTTTGTCAAAGAATCTGTTGTCAAAGAGTATCCATTTCTCATCGAATGTATGATTCCCTGTAAAAATGGTTATTTTTCTTAGTTTATACTCATTCAGTAAGAATACTAGAGATTGTTTCATTGCACACATTTTCATTTGGGCTTATGCGTAACAACATATTGAAAGAAAAATTATCGAGAAACAAAAAGAGTCTGGAATAAGTCAAGATTATTTATATACTAAGAAGATTACTTTCGTTAGGCGACCGGATCATCAACCAACCAAATAATGAGTCATTTCATGTGTGACAACCTAATAATATTTAATTTGCTCACAAACACACTATATTTCAGATTTTATCTCCGGAAAAAATTTATAGAGTATCTGTAACCACAAGCCTTTCTCGAAGACTAACTTGTCACATGTAGAACGGCAACACAGTGACACAACAAATACAATAAAATAGCACTTTAAAAAAAAATGATTCTAAGCAAGGCAATATCAACAAGAAGCAAGGGGCTACTGGGACTGCAATCCTAAACATGAAACAAGGGATAAACCTCTACTCATTTTAGACGATGTGCACAAATAATACTATGACTTAGGGACGCCTCATATCGAAACACCGGTTTCTTTACGATCACCGAAGTTAAGCAACGTCGGGCCTGGTCAGTACCTAGATAGGCGACCACTTGGGAATACCAGGTGCTTTTTGCATGAATGTGTGGTGTAATGGATAATGCCTAGGGATTCTTAATCGAGGATAGAGTTCCAATTCCACTTTGCTTTCTTATATTCACTTACGTACAAATACCCTTCGTCTCCCCCAGCTATGGGTTCTTTAGTAAGACTTTTATTCCTAAATAATTATTATCCCCAGAAAACAAAATAAAATTGCGAACAGAATAATTAGATTTCGGCATAGAATAACGCATAGATGTTGATACGTCGCTAGAAAAAAAACCAGAAAAACAACGAACAAACAAACGGTACGAAGTTTTCACTAGTTCGATGTGTCATGTTTAGTCAGGACATAGGCGATCATGGCTTTCCGCAACCTGTTATCCTTTGTAGCTCACAATAAAATTTGTATCTCATAATAATCATTCTTCCAGCCCTTTACACAACCGCTGTGTTCCACCGTCCATCTTGCATTCCATATCTCCCTTGTCTCTCAAATTTTCTACGTCTATTTTTCCCTCATTATGCACTCAAGACAATTCAACGATCTCATTTTCATGTTAAATATAAGTGTCTCTTAATTTCTATTTTCTCTAAAACTTTGTCGTTGCTCACATATTCCGTTCATGATATCCTCAACATCTTTCTGTTTAACTACATTCCTTTTGCTTCAAGTCTCCTATTCACTTATGTGGAGATTGTCTTACATTCAGTGCCATATAGAACTAATATTATATTACATCTCACTTCTCTTTTCTTTATTTCTAACGAAATTTTCCTGTTTCTTAATATTTTACGTGACTTTTGGAATGCATCTTTGACATCCCAAGGCTCCTTCAAATTTCAGTGTCGCACTTTCCGTCCTCTGTTAAACACTTCCCAGATATTTTTCTGTTTCTCACTACGTTGCTTAGCTTTTGGAAGGCATCTTTCTTTATTCCTAATGCTCCTTCGGATTTCAGTATCGCACTTTCCGTTCTCTGTTAAAACATTTCCCGGATATTTTTTCTGTTTCTTAATACTTTGCTTAGCTTTTGGAAGGCATCATTCTCTATTCCAATTCCACTACGGATTTCAGTGTCGCACTTGCTGTTAAAACACTACCCAGATATTTAAATTGTTGAATTTACTTGGTGTCTCCAATTTGTAATTTGCATTTTGGCCTCTTCCTTTTGCTAAGAACCATGCATTCTGTGTTTTTTGCAATTGATGTTTCGTCCTTTTTTCTAGCTTTTCTTGTATATAATGATACTCTTCGTTATATATTCGAATCAGTGATCTGTTTCACTATATATAAATGTAAATATCTTTTAAAGAAAGGTCGTTTAATTTCGATGCATATAGAATATATACAGTTCCTTATTATACGAGCCGTCATACATCACTTGAATGTCTTATTTTCCCTATTTTTTAATCGAATTTACCACAAGCAAGGCAGTAGAGTCACTAAGACACAAGGCTCGACTGGATGCGGAAGAATTAGAAAATAGAAACATTATTAAGGACTGATATTGCAGTTCAGTCCTGTTTCTGTTTCTAACGAAATTTTCCTGTTTCTTAATACTTCACTTAGCTTTTGGAAGTCTTTATCGATACCTAAGGGTACCTTCGACTATGGACACTCATGTTGTGTATTTTTTTTCTAACGGTGTTAATTACACTTATCGGACAACGCATTCGAGTTATGAGATGATTTGATAAAGAAAAAAAAAGACAATGGCTCTCCGCAAGCTCTCATTTTTTGTAGCTCTCAGTAAATGTTATATTTTTACTATCACTTCATATGTCTGTTCCGCTAAGCCCCTAAGATTGGTTATCGTCTGCTCTCCTCTATCCCGCTTTCTTTCAATATGCCATGTATTAAATTTTCTAAGTCCGTTTTCTTCATTAGATGCCTCAGAAATTTCAAATGTCTTTTTCTGATTCTATACATAAGTGTCCTCTTGATGACGACCATAGATGCTTTCCTCATACAGTTG
>CAHIKZ030003722.1:1767500-1782500 GCA_903632075.3 Acanthosepion pharaonis
TATGAATATCCTGCTATTGTTAAAGGGGGACACTTTTCAGTTACCTCACTAATATCGTAAAGTTAAAGACAGAATAGACACAATTGTACATGAATGACTGTTATGGGACCTTACCCATAATAACATAATGAACTATTCCATACGTAATAAATACTGCGCCTCAAAAGGAAGCAGGGTTGTTCAGTCTGAAGTCAGATGACCAGCTGAGAGGCTGATCGGTTGAACGCTCTGCCTTCGGGCGGGGAGGAACCCGAACGAGGCTACGCCGCAGGGCGGGGTCTCGTTCGGGGAGGTTAACCGACCCTGAACCCGTTTATACGGGTTCAAAGGGCATATTTTTGGCCGAGCCCACGGGATCGGAGATCTCACGTTATACCGGCCTTGTGCCACATGATACCCACGTAGGGGGCTGAATAAATACTGTTCAGTCTGAAGTCTGGAGTGAGGTCCGTCAGAAGTCCGTCAGTCAGTCATTAGTCGAGTCAGAGGTAGTCCGAAACAGAGTCGCGTTCAGACAATTACTGCAAGACATTGGAATAGTGATACTGGTCGAGACTACATTGATCTCTCTACTAAACCTGAATGTTCATACTAACACTTTCTACTTCTCTGTATATATTCCTGTTTGTAATATATCCGTGTTATTCCATACCTATGTTCGAGTTCTTCTTTATTGGTTCTACCTTGGGCCATCACCGTGGTACAAGGAACCAGACCATAACAATGACAAATAGAACCTAGTATATGTGGCAACACATTTTTATATGGAATATATCTATCTCTCTCTCTCTGTCTCTCTCTCTCTCTCTATATATATATTAGGTTGGTGCAAAAATAATTTCGTTTTCTAACATATATTACTATGTGAGAAAACGAAATTATTTTTGCACCAACCTAATATATATATATATATATATGAGTTTCGTTAAAAACGACTGACAAGGTACTGCGGTTGAGTTTTTATTTAATTTTACGTGTTTTCTCTTTTGTTCATTCCAGAATATAACTTGTGTAGAATGCTCTGTATGTGAGTGCTTTTATATTCAGTTACATGTCTCAGACGAAAGCTCAATTAGGTTTCATTTAAATACACACGGAGTCCTATCAAAATCTTCCCTTAACAAACTTGATGATAATACATATATATATATAATAGCATCATCCACATGTAATAAAAGGCTAAAATAATGGAAGCATTATTAAAAAAAAAAAAGAAAAGAAAAAGCTAACACTCAATAATACCTGAAAATGGCCACAATGTGTTGACCGTGTTTGGAAAAGAAGACATTCTTATAACTCTAGATGCATACATAAAACAATCCATATATTCAGTCAAAGTAAAATAAAATCCAGCCTTGATAATGTCTAAAAGTATAGTCGAAAGCGCTTGGAAAAGATTCGGATAAATTTATATAATCCTAAAAATAATATACGAACACATGAGAAATTATATAAAAACTCAATCACTGCACTCTGTAAGTGGTTTTCAATGAAACTTTCATACATATATATATATATATATATATATATATATATATATATATATATATATATATATATATATATAAAATAACAAATTAGAAAAGCTAGCAACGACGCATTTTGACGAAAATGCCTGTTGCTTTCGGCTTTTTTCAGGTTAGAATGATAGACAGAAACTATGTTTAAGGAAAATGCGTTTCAATCTCTTATAATAAGAGGCGGTTATAAATCAAATTACTTTATCTAATCCGACGACCAGAAGCCAGAAAGTGTTTCACGTTTCCGGTAGTTGGATTTGATAAGGTAATTTGATTTATAGGTTCTTATCCTCAGCGATCCCAACGCATTTTCCTTACACACAATTTTGTCTTTCATTCTAAACTATAGAAGCCGAAAGCAACAGACGTTCTCGGCGAAACGCGTCGTTTATAGCTTTTCCACTTTGTTTCGGTATCTTTACTTTTGCTTCGGATATTACTATACCATGTATATAAATATATATATATATATATATATATATATATATATATATATATATATATATGTGAAAATATATAGAAAATAGGAAGGAACTGGTTAGGTAAATAATCCAAAAGTCCCTTAGTATTTTAGTTATTATTTTTAAAAATAGTGCTCGATACAAAAGTAGAGCATAAATATAATTATTTATTTAAAAATATGATTCCAAATCGCTACGTAAGAGGTCTCATGTTTCAAAACAAGAGCCGAAAACTTCAATATAATCCTTTAAATTAAATTGAGTTGAAAAAAGTAAAATGGGCTCCGTTCCATCTTCAAGCGAAATTTTTGTTGGAATAACGTATATCTGAAATTTACTTGTTTTAAAATTGAAATCAAAATCCCCATGGTAACAGCTATGGTGAATTGTCTAAATTGGGTAGGCGAGTGTAGGGTGTTTATAATAAGTAGCGGTATAGAGATACTTTCAAGGTGTCAAGTCGGGGAAAGGTGGGGGTGTCAAAAATGAAACGGAAGATGTATTGGCCATCGTCTAAAGAAAGAACAGTAAGATATATAATCCGGTGTTCTTATAGGTATTTTTATTTTTACAAAATAGTGCTCGATGTAAATTTACAGAGCATTAATATTATAAATTAATTGATTTAAAATATGTTTTTTTCGCTACACAGTTCTAACCATGTTTAAAAAATGGAAGCTAAAAGCCACAAATTTAATTTTGCAATTAAATTAAAGACACTAGTTCCATTCGCTTGAGGATGAAATGGAACTAATGTCTTTAATTTAATTACAAAATTAAATTTTAAACATGGTTAGAACTGTGTGGCGGAAAAACCATATTTTAAATCAATTAATTTATAATATATATATATATATATATATATATATATATATATATATATATATATATATATATATACACATGTGTGTGTGTGTGTGTTCATATACATAATTATAAAGCTATTGGTGATAGTTGAATTAGACCAGGAAACAGCAGCTTTAAAAAGTGCTCAATACACGTATAAAGAAAATAAAATAAAAATTTAACATGCAGTGCTTTTAAATTTAAAAAAAAAGGAAATCAGCCGATCACGCTACCTTGGTTTCATCTTTTCGTTATCTTCAGGCGAAAGGTTGGAACCAAGGCAGCTTGATCATCTTGTAATTTAATTAATATTTACTCTGTTGTTACACTGAGCTCTCTGGATTTGAAATTATCCATATGGATTACCAAACCCTTCATTACCTTACTATCTGTGTTATATATACATATCGTTGAATTTGAGCAATTGATAGACTGATTTATGTTTTACGATATTTCCAGATTATTTAAAGCCAGAAAATATTTTTAGACTATGAATATTTGGAGATAATAATGATTTACTCATATGAGACCTACTAATTAATCCATATTTGGGGGGAGTGTGCTGATTTCATGCCTGTCCCAACGGCATTTGCGCATAATTGAATCTAACGAACCGGGCTGGTATTGAAAGTGGTATTCACAAGCGGTTACCCGTCTAGGGTCTGACGATGCTTGACGTTCACGGGAACTGATGTTTCAACGCTATATGGCCGTAATCCACATGGTTTGAATGTCGTTTGAACCCTGAAACTGTCAGTCACCATAAATACTATCTCTGTCTACAAACGATCCATCTCCGACGTGAAGCAATATTCACCAATATATATAGCTAATTTTAAGCAATATGTGTGCGCGCGTGTATACGCGTATGCTAATCTTCGTTGTAACGGCTAATGAGCGAACAGTATTAATTAAAGTACGAATATATTTTGTTGGTGTCAAAAAAAAAAGGAAGAAGTTGACGAGTGGGTGCAGAAAAGTTCGGTTCGAAATGAACAAACATAAGTTTTCTTTAAGAATACTTGGTCGGGTTGTGAACTTTTCAATAACCTTTGTATATTATTCACGATTTTAGAGGCTGATAAAGAATTCTGAAGCAGAAGAAATATTTGAGTCGAGTCTGAGAAAATAAAAGACGAGACACCGGTAAGTAAAATTACCGCTCGATGAATATTTAAAATTTTTAAGAAAGGAAAAAGAAAATGGTGGGAAAACATTACACAAATAGATATTTACGCAATTTTATCTAAAGTGATGCCAACTAGAGCAGTGACAGAGCCTAGCAACAGAGGCTGCCATAAGATGACAACGAAGTTGAAGGCGCTGTGATATTTCTTCATATTCGAGCCATTACAGCTGCTGATTTTTTTTTTCACAACTATAAAGCGATTTTTATAAAACTATTTACATTCATATCGTAAATTAAAGAATTTATCCATACAGTCTTGTACAATTTTAAAAGCCATACCTCTTCTGGACGGAGGTGTTCATGGCTCATTCCAAACTCTGGGAATTGTTATAACCTCTTCAGAATGTGCAGTAGTTTTGCGTATTCAAATTCACGGTTTCGAATTCAGAGTTTGCCGTCTCGTAGACAGGTTGCCACCTAAGTTTATGAAATCGAATTTAATCCTGCTATTTAAACCCTTAGATTGTATGCATGTGTTATGTAGTAATAAAGTGTTGCTGCCGACACTGGAGTTTGAACACAGATCACCTGAGAGAAAACATGGGCGATCCCATTTTGAATATGTAGATCACGTGATGCTAAAGGAAATGTATATATGGGAATTAGTATGGCGTCTAAGTCTGACAACAGTATTATTTATCGGCGTTACTATAGTTGTATCTGCGATTACAAAGTCTCTACTACAACGAGCATTACGAAAGTGATAACGAGTATTTGTTGACAACACAAAAGTAAGTCACTAGTGTAACTGACGTCCGTATACGGCACAAACATAAAACTGAATGAGGTTGACGGATCCTCATAGGTCGAAATCGACTGGAGAGTCCATTATACACCCTCATATATATATATATATATATATATATATATATATATATATATATATATATATATATATTTAAGTTTTAAGAACATAATAGTTTAAAAGAAAAGCAGATATTTTCATATAGTGCTCAATATTAAAAATATTAAAATAATTTTAACCCATTAAATGCCAAATTTTTTTAATGCGCATTTTTTACCCAAACAGGTGTCTTAGGAGTTTATTTATTCCTTATGCTTAATTTCAGTAGTTGCCATAGTCGTTTTTGTAGAAACTAGAACATCAAATATATATGCGTATAAAACATCAAAAAATAATATTGATTAGAAATAATAAAAAAAAAATACTTACAAAATAGTCATTATTTCTACACGTGAAATGTAAAATTACGACAGAAAGTGACTTCTTTAGGTTAATAATAAAAACTTTAAATTCTAAGTGTTGTAAAATATACCTCTGCAAATTCAATGTATGTAAGCAATTCAATGTAAATACAAGGAATAACATGTAGTGAGTTTAATTTTAACAGATCCCCAGATGGAGATCATGGCAGGTAATGGGTTAATATTAAAAATTGAGCATTTATAATAATTGAAAAAAATTCTAGTTTGGAAGAAAAATTTACAACTTAAAGAAACATTTACAACTGGAAAAATTATGACATTTTCGAATGAACACGTAAACAAACAAACAAAAAAAATTCTGAACGTGCGCATGTAATCAAAACGTAAAACTCATGATCGGGCGCATGTACACCAGCGATTGAAAAAGACACGAAAATATTGGATAAAAATAAACTTTCGAAAAAATTTAAATGCAATGTCGATTGTTATCTTCCGTCTTCTTGTGTTTTTATTTTTCCTTCCCCTCAGTAGTATTTTCTCATATTCTCTAACACTCAGTAACCACTTTAGTCTTAGTAGCTTTATTGCTTTGGTTGGGGTGAAAAAAAATATATATATATATATATATATATATATATATATATATATATATATATATATATATATATATCCGATAATATTAGTGGTCACTATATATATATATATATATATATATATATGTACTCAGTAACCACTTTAGTCTTACTGGCTTTATTGCTTTGGTTGGGGTGAAAAGATTAATACATACATACATACATATATATATATATATATATCCGATAATATTAGTGGTCACTATATATATATATATATATATATATATATATATATATATATATATATATATATGTACTCAGTAACCACTTTAGTCTTACTGGCTTTATTGCTTTGGTTGAGGTGAAAAGATTAATATATATATATATATATATATATATATATATATATATATATATATATATTAGTGGTCACTATATATATATATATATATATATATATATATATATATATATATATATACTCAGTAACCACTTTAGTCTTAGTGGCTTTATTGCTTTGGTTGGGGTGAAAAAGATTACATACATATATATATATATATATATATATATATATATATATATATATATATATATATATATCCGATAATATTAGTGGTCACTATATATATATATATATATATATATATATATATATATATATATATACAAAGAGGATAAAATCCAGGTAGAGCTTTATGTCAAAGACAGAGCAAGAATATAACATAAAAGGCTCAAACACAAAATTCCATGAACAAGTAAATTTCAGCATTTCAAACACAACTGAATTATTGTTTTGTACGATTGTTGTTATGCATATATAAATTCCATTTTAATATGCAACTTCTCTTGTGGACTGTTTTTTCTTATTGTTTCATATTTTGTGGTATTTCGCGTTAATATGAATTAATCAGCTCACTCCCTACAGACCGGTGACCACCTACAAATGCGGTAAAGTGACAGAGGAAAGTCCTTGACATTTTTTGTTTGTTTTTAACTAATATTCCCCCTATACAAGGTTCAAGTACCACTCAAGGTAGAAAGTTACTGTGTCGAGTTGTATCAGCGTTGGCATAAGACAAAATAACAAGAAAGATTTTGGAGTCTGTCTATATTTCTGAGATGATGTATTATGTACATTATTTACATTATTCGGACTACTATCCTCATCTTTGTCGCCATATTTATCACAACGTTTCGGCCGTTGTACGTTCTGGCCTTCTTCAGGTGGTTGGAATGTCGAACTGAACCCTTTATTTCGCTCACTGGGGTAGACTGTTCTAGTTCCACGTGCCATGTTTGATGGATGTCAGCTATCAGTTACCTCCTGCTAATTTTCCCTCTGAAAGTTCTCCACTGCCTTAGCCGGGTATTGAACTCACACACTTTGGGTTCTGTCACTGAATCTCACCAATGCCTTTATCCACCGTAAAAGATTTTATTTTAGGCTTTGGACATGAAACAAAAGCTAGCATGAAAATCATTGTCATAATTATCCAATTATTTCATGGTCAAAAATAAGTGAGATAATAATACAGTAAAGATTCAAAATTATTATTGTAATATATATATATATATATATATATATATATATATATATATATATATATAATTTAATTAAATTATAACCATGAAATATTAGTGTTTGAGCCTTTTATATCATATATATATATATATATATATATATATATATATATATATATATATATATATATACTTGGTTGGAGTGATGTAAGTATGTGACCCTGGGTTTCACGATTTTGCGATCGTCAGGCAAAGACAGAGTTTTTCTGACGATCTCTAAAGCGTGAAGCCCAGGTCTAAACTCACATCAATCCAACCAAATATATTATCTCTATCTCTGATATTGAGCGCTTTCTAATAAGTGCCGCATATAATATATATAATATTATATATATATATATATATATATATATATATATATATATATATATATATATATATATACACACTTTTCACACACCCACACATATATATATATATGGCTAGGTGTGTTTTTCCCTTTCAAACAGATTTTCTTATTCCAAGCATCCTTACCCAGAATAACGTTCGTAGAATAATTTCAACGTGTTTATGCCAAAACGGCGGCTGACTTTTCTGCCTTCTTATCTCAAGGTCACCGTGTTCTTTTGTCAATTATTTTGAGGATCGATACTTTCCTACAACGTTAACACGTTCTGATTGCATTGTGTTTTTATTTTGTATGTTGTTACTTGCGAGAGAAAAGGGGATAAGCGCATTCATGTTGATCGTAATAGACTTTAACGCAAAACACGATCAATTGCATTTTTCTTTTTAATTTCGAGATCGATACGAATTTGTTTGGGTTCGAATCGAAGCCAAATGAAATTCTGCTGGTCAGACAATTTTAAGGTGAAGAAAATCAAGCTCCTGTTTTTAAGTTTTCCTTCCTCGATTTATAAACCGTCCTTTTGGATGATTTTGCTAATGATTTGTTCTGATATTAATTTGAGATGTTCCACCTAGTTGCCGTTTCTGGTCATATCACGTTGAAAAAGCCGATTACCGTACGATCACCGAAGTTAAGCAACGTCAAGCCTGATCAGTAAGTAGATGGGTGACTGCTTAGAGATACCAGGTGCTTTAGGTTTGGATGTGATGTAACTGTGTAGTAGTCTACGGACAGCCGAGTACTAATTCCCGTCTGGTTCGTGATTTTCGCTAACATGTACATATAATTGAGAAAGGTGTGAATCCAGCTCTTCTCCCCTGAGCTATGGGTTAAATAGTAACTGATTGTAAATCATTATATATTTTTTTAAATCTTACAATCTAAAAATATGATCTAGCTTTAAATAACCTGCAAAAGATTAATAAACCGTAAGAGAAACAAACCAATCTAACTAATTAAACAAAGATAAACAAGCAAGAAAGGAAATAAAAACAGAATCAAATGGAATAAATGCAGACAATCAAGTAACCTTTTGGTAAAACTTTGGAATGAAAAGGAAGTCAAAATTTGAAGAAATAATAATAGAAAATAAATTTCAAAGAGAATGGAAAATTATAAATGCAGTGAGGCAGAATGAAAGAGGGTAGTAGATAGGCGTAAAAAATCGATTGAGAAGAATCAATTGAATAATTTATGAATTCTCCTACCTCCACTTACAGGAGACACGGATTGAGGAATCGGAGAGCCGAGTTCGAATTCCAGTCTGTTATGGTCCGATTCCTTGTACCACAGTGATAGTCTAAGGTAAGGTAGAACCAATAAAGAAGAACGCGAACGCAGGTATGGAATAACACAGATATATTACAAACAGGAATATATACAGAGAAGTAGAAAGTGTTAGTACAAATAATCAGGTTTAGTAGAGAGAACAATGTAGTCTCAACCAGTATCACTATTCCAATGTCTTGCAGTAATTGGCTGAACGCGACTCTGTTTCGGGCTGCCTCTGACTCGACTGATTGACTCGCTCGCTCTGACTGACTGACAGACTCTTAACGGACCTCACTCCAGACTTCAGACTGAACAGTATTTAGTCACCCCCCCAGGAGGGCATCATGTGACACAAGGCCGGTTTAACGTGGGATCTCCGAGCCCGTGGGATCTCCGAGCCCGTGGGATCTCCGAGCCCGTGGGCTCGGCCCAAAATATGCCCTTTGAACCCGTATAAACGGGTTCAGGGTCGGTTTACCTCTCCGAAAGAGACTCCGCCCTTCGGCGTAGCCTCGTTCGGGTTCCTCCCCGCCCGAAGGCAGAGAGTTCAACCAATCAGCCAGTTAGCTGGTCGCCCGACTTCGGACTGAACTTCTTGCTTCCTCTTGAGGCGCAGTATTTATTACGTATGGGATAGTCCATTATATTATTATGGGTAAGGTCCCATAACACAGTCGAATCCATTACATTCACTTACGTAGTAATACCCTAGGGGAAGCTATTAATCCTCCTCTTATCCCTCCAGCTATGCGCAAATAGCAGAACAGACCAGGTTCTATAGCCTTGGATAGCAACTGGTCTATCGCAGAAACCTACTGAGGGGAAAAATCTGCCTCGTCTAAACGTGTATCATGCATAGCACATAACTGACTGACACTATGCCCGTTTTCAAAGATCATGATAAAATGCCACGTCCAGCTATGCTACTATATTCCTTGTAGAAGAAGGGGTCTGAGTGAGTATATGGGCAAAACACTTTACTATATCAACTCATGGAAAATCTCAAAATTTCACAGCTGTGGCCAACAGCCTGTACCTAACTATATATGAACCTTGCCGCTGACTCCACGTTAGACGACCTGGGCCATTCTCTATCTGACTTCCTACCTCTCGCGCAGTACAAACTTCATAATATCTCTATCTTAACACGATTTAAAACTCATCAAAAGCCTTGACACTACGAAGGATACTGGTCTAGGTAGTTGTTCTTAAGAACATTATCCCAGAGTTATCCCCAAACATGGTAAACCTGTTTACTAACTGCCTGAAGGATAAATGTTTTGTAACTCTATAGCAGGTGTCAGCCGTATGCCTTCTCTTCAATAATGTGGGAAAACAGACCCACATAAGGATACTTCTCTGACAACTATATTCTTAACTTCTTCAAGACTAGGGCCAACCATTTTCTATTCTACATACTCTCGTTATATTATCTCTAAGCTAATGGATTTTTTTTTATCAATCCGACACAGTTTTCAGACACGATATAACACGTCTACATTGTTCGACGTGTAAAACTTAACTCTCTGAAATCCCTTTCTACATCTAACATTCCCACGCTAGCTTTAGTAAATCACAATCGACTTCCTTTTTTCCCTGTATCCAACCTCAAAGGTCAAAATGAAGAAGCCAGAGGAGAAATACAATTCTCTAAAAAAAAATAACAGCCTGCTAGACTATTATTTAACATCACTGAAGTTAAGCAATGTCGAGACTTGTTATTACCTAGATGGGTAAACTCTTGTGAATATCAGATGCTGTAAAATTGGATGTGCGGATAAAGTTGTTAATCGAAGAGCCAAGTTCCAGTTGGGTTCAGTTATACACATTTACGCGCAAAAACCCTTGGGAAAGGTATGGATTCATCTCTTCTCCCTATAAATAGGTTAATTAGCAAAACTTGTATTACTAAAACCATTATAAAAAATTGAATACAAAATATTTAAATTTCGGAATTAAGTAACTCATAGAGGTTGATATGCCGCTAAAAAAACAACAAAACAACCAACATCTTTAATATTAGGTTGGTGCAAAAATAATGACGTAAGAATGTCGTTTTTGACGTAGAAAAGTACGTCAAAAAACGACATTATTACGTCATTATTTTTTGCACCAATAATATCAATCCTTCACAGCTTATAAACTTGTTAGCCAACTCTCATATATTGTATTTTTAATTTATTATTTTTCCTCTTTTTTATTATTTTCTTTGCTGTTCTGAAATCATTCCGTTTTATCAGTGGCAATTATATTTTTAGCTAAGGAGTTGAAAACCTCGCTAAATATTTTATCATGCTAATTTTATAGCCTCCCCGTGGAGAATAGAGCCACTCACTAAGTTTTACAGTTGTCGTTTTCTTAACAAGTTGTTTGTGACGGAGGACAGTTGCCAGCCCCGCTCCCTACCACTTTTGAATTCAGCGTGTTCCTTCTCATTCAGTGATTGATAAACAAAGCTAAATAACGGTGAGAAAAGAAAAAAAAAAGAAGATTGTTTCATAACTTTTCAATTTGGCGATGGCAAGTGTTTTGGCCGTAATTTGGAAATCGAAACGTTAATCCCGATGTCCGCACCGACCACTCACCATTCAAGGTAAGACGCACTTAACAGAAGCTATTTATTTACTATCATATCATGCTGCTTGAGGAACAATCGAGTAATAACGGTTTCGGATTGAGAAATCGGAGGACAGAATTCGAATTCTAGTCGAGTTCATAACATTTACTTACGTACTAATATCCTCTTCTCTTCCCAGCTATGGGTAAAATGACAGGATTGACTGGGTCTTATAGCCAACGGTGACAACCAGTCTAGAAGAAGGAAAACCGAATCGAACTATGTATATGTTGAGACTTGACTAATGCATGGAATAATAATGCAACACAAAATGTACTTAGAACAAAATGTATTGAAACAAGAAAGTGTACACAATATTTACATATAGTCTTTTGTATATTCCTGGTAAGACCGTTCCTGGAGAATGTGTTGACTGAGTCGCAGTCGGGCAGAGTCTCTGGTTGAATCTCTGGATTCCTCCCTCTCTTCCCGGTACCAACCATATTTATATGGTCGGTACTCCACTATGCAAATTAGGTAGATTCTACCACAACAGTATACATGATGGGGGGGGGCGTTTGTGAATCCAAATTCCTACTGAAATCCCTACTATGGTCATTTTCAAATCTTAGCTTAGATGTGGCACAAGGCCAAAAGTATGAGGCACCCAATGAAGAAAGAACTCACTATTTAGTCGTAGATGTTTTATCGAGACAAGCTTGCTAATCATTACACCACATCGAGTTGCCCAAAACTCTAAATATGGATTTGCACGTCCGAATGAATACAAATGCATAATGTCTCTAGATTAAAACTCACTAATTATACTGAAAGTATTTACACTCTATTTCAAACTTAATTGGGTCTATTTCCTTAACAGATATTTATTTCATTATATCTAAACATGCACGAAAGTACAGTGTAATTATATATAAGCCCACCACTTTCCTTGCAGGTAATATGTCAAGAATAAAACAATCCGCAATATTATTGGTCCTTACCTGGCATCAAGTCTTGAGTCACTTTCCAGCCGCCGTAAATTAGCCTCGATTTGCACTTTTCTATAAATACTTTCATGGTAATTGTACGAACGAGGTCTTCGTTCTGATACTTAGTCTTCACGAATTTAAGCGCAGTACTAGATTGTTAAAAAAGGTCTCAATTTACAGTTGAATTGATTTGATGTAACCTTAAGTTCTATGCTAACAGTTTCTTTTCTCGCACTTCTTCTTTGTGGAACTCTCTTCCGGCTAGATGCTTTCAAGTCCAGCTTTGATCTTCAAAATTTTAAATGCAATGTCGATCGTTATCTACTGTCTTTCTGATTAGTCTACTTTTGTTTTCGCCCTTTAATAATGTTTCTGTTTGCTAATCCTTCCACTGCCAGTAGCCCTTTTCGTCTTAGTGGCTTTACTGCCTTGCTTGCGGTAAATTCGATTTTAAAAAAGAAAAATAATAAGACATTCAAGTGATGTATGACAGCTCGTATTATAAGGAGCTGTATATATCCTATGTGCATCAAAATTAATTTATTTTTTCTATAGACCTTTCTTTAAAAGCTTATTTCTTTTACACATCGTGAAACAGATCTCTGGTCCGACTATATTAAAAAGAGTATCATTATATTCTGAGAAAAGCTAGAAGAAAGGACTAATCATCAATTACAAAAAAGAGAGAATGTATGATTATTAACAAAAGGAATAATTCGACATGAAATTTACAAATTGGAGACACCAAGTAAATTCAACAATTTTAATATCTAGGAAGTGTTTTAACAGAGAACTGAAAGGAAGGAGCATTGGGATAGAGAAAAATGCCTTCCAAAAGCTAAGCAAAGTATTAAGAAACAGAAAATATATCTGAAAAGTGTTTTAACAGAGAACGGAAAATGGAACAGTGAAATCCGAAGGAGCATTGGGATAGCTAAATATGCCTTCCAAAAGCTAAGCAAAGTATTAAGAAGCAGTAAAATATCTGGGAAGTGTTTTAACAAAAGTCGAAAAGAGCCACACTGAAATCCAAAGGAGCATTGGGATAGAGAAAGTGCCTTCCAAAAGCTAAGCAAAGTATTAAGAAACAGAAAATATATCTGAAAAGTGTTTTAACAGAGAACGGAAAGTGTGGTACTGAAATCCGAAGGAGCATTGGAATAGACAAAGACGCATTCCAAAAGTTACGCAAAGTATTAAGAAACAGTTAAATTTCTTTAGAAACAAAGAAAAGAGAAATGAGATGTAACGTAACATTGGTTCTCCTATATGGCACTGAATGTAAGACAATCTACACACAGATGAATAGGAGACTTGAAGCAACAGAAATGTGGTTCTACAGAAAGATGATGAGAATACCGTGGATGGAACGAGGAAGTTTTAGAGAAAATGGAAAAAGGACGCATATAATTAATAGCAGGAAGAAGCAGTTAAAATTTCTACGTCATATAGTAAAGAAAACAAACTTGCAAAATACTCACGGAACGGATTTAAAGCAAGAGGTACAGTAAAAACAAACGCGTAACATACCTAGCGAGCTTAAGTAAATCAATGGCGGAGCAAGCCTTAGAAAAGATAACAAAAAGAGAAATTTTTTTAAGAGCTATAAAGGACATCAAATTGTAGAGAGGCATCCATGATTGCCAAGACATCAATGCTATTCAGTTGTACATATAGATACAATAATAAATATGCTGACTTGTTGAAGAAATGTTTTAAATTGGTTTAAAGACCTTTGAAATAGAACGCATGATTCATTTTCGGGAATTAAAAGTAAACCGTGGATTTTAAAAGTGACTTGTCCCTTGAAATAAAACGTAGAATTAAACAACCATCTTTTATCGATGGAAAACATAAAATTTAGGAGAAAAGCACCCGAAAACTGAAAATACCACATCTGGGATATTAAGTATGCTTCAGAAAATAAGAAGCTATTTTAAATAAATATTTTTAAAAAATTTGATACACACTGAAGAAAAAAATAAAAACATAAATGTCAACCTTACATCCACGCCTTTTTTTAAAAAACCTGACAGTAGAAAAAAAATCTTGCGTTACTAGTTAGATTAATATGTTCCAAGTTAACAGGTTTTTCTTAGTGAGTTCACTTCGTCTACAGGATTTACCCTCTTACAAGATTGTTTAAAACGCAGCAGGTTATGTCTTATCAGGTAATGTCTTATGATTTAATGTCGTATATCAACTAATTATTATACATGTAAATTCTTATTCCTTCATAATATTTGAATTAGATTCACATATATAAAACGCAACAGAAATATAAAAGTTAACATTGAAGTCAACACTCAGACAGACAAACTGTTTCATGCCAGACGCAATCATCAGGCCTGGTGATTGCGTCTAGCATGAAACAGTTTGTGTGTGTGTGTGAGAGTATGTATGTATGTGTGTGTATGTATGTATGTATCTTTTTATTTGTTAAGGTTTCTTGACGTCATAAATACTGTTTAAAACAAAAATAATATGGATCGTC